>JAXBDA010007826.1:0-16481 GCA_036023075.1 Gaultheria prostrata
TTTTTGAAAGCATTGTTGAAAAAGGAAGAGATAGAATAGGGAGAAGATTTTTGTGTATGATGGATGTATTTAATTGAAGAGAAGTGGGGTCCATTAAACTTAGTTATTGACTTGGTTATTGTGAAAAGGTTGGTAACTTTGAGTATGCAAATGCTAAAATTTGAGTATTTGTTAAGATGTTGCTAAGTTTGAGTATTCCATTATGAGTACTTTTTAGACCACACATTGTTAACTTTAACAACCTTTTGGTTTTGAGTATGCCATTGGTGATAACCTAAGTGAGAACAAAAAAAAAACTACGAGTACACATTTGAGGCGTATCAATTAGTGTACATCAAATGTTTATCGGATAGTGAGATCCACCTTGAGGTTCCACACTAATGCCGTGCGAATGGATTTTATCACTTAACAATATTTTCAGCACTATCATTTTGTGTCATTTTTTTATTGGAGCATCTAATAAGTTGTGAAGCTGATAGACAAAATGGGTTGTTGGGAACGATAAGAATTGAAGGATATAATGGAGGTCATGAATAAATTTTACCCATGGAAAAGGAATAAGACCATGAGCTGTTTGTAACTAGGGATTGCAATTAACTCCACCCCGTCCTTATCTGAGCGGGTAATCCACGATCAAATAAGCAAAGGGATGGGGGGTGGTATTTGCTTCTCCTAATCCATTTTAACCTGAGTCTTAGTTTGGATGACAACAAACTTGAGGGAGAATGGGAATGTGATGTTTTCTATCCATGATTCCAACGTTTGGAAGAAATAGGAATGAGAATGTGATGTCAGGCTTTTTTGATTATGAAGTTTGGAAGAGACAGAAATAGGAATGTGATTCCTGATGACATATTCAACGAAGAATCACATTCCCAGACCGAATGAGAATTTGATATGGGATTCTTAAATTTCTGGTTCATTCATTAAGAAAAAGGAAATGTTGACTTTAATAAATTTCCAAAAGAATTGTTCCCCGCGTAAGATTATTGAATTAATCCAAACAACGAAATGCAAATCCTCCAGGTATACAACTCGTAGGATTTCGATTCCCAGTAATCATATTCCTATTCCTACCCAAGAAAATTCCCAGGAATTCGATTCCTGATAATGATATTCCTATTTCTACTCAAAATTCCGGTCATCCAAACACAGCCTGAAGTTTTTACTTGTATTTTTTATATGTATATGTATATAGTAGATTTCATTAGTTTGATATAATAAGAGCAAAAAACCTAATCATAAATCACTATTGCATGTCTTTTATTTCCTTTGCATCTATTTTTTTAGCTCATCACTAATCAATATCTTATTTTCTAGTCAAAATATTTTAAAGAGAACAAAATTGGTTAAAATAATTATGATGAATGGGGATCCGATTATTCCCCGATTTAGACACTTCCCCAATTTTTCTTGTCCAACCTTTGAAAGAGAAACGGAGTAAAGTGTACTTAGAACTTAGAACTCCGACTCCGATCTGCCCCATTGCCATCCGTACTTAGAACTCCCGTTTTCATTGTAGAGAAGAAGAATAGAAGATAGTAGATGAGTGGAAGATAGATAGAATTTGAGAGATCAAACATGTAATTTTGTGATTGTGCAAGGAAGTAAAGTGTGTTTTCCAAATACTATCATAACCGCAATCACAGCCGTCTACCACGAAAACACCAAAACGACACCCCCTCTCTCACGACCGTCTGATCCTACACTCGTCACCTGGTGGGCCTCCATCAGTGCATGCGGGGACAGGTGTAGAAATACAAGTAAAATACCTGTCGCGCCGTATCAAACCCAATTTTTTTCCTCTTAGTACATTAGTTTTTTCCTCCTCACCATCCAAACAAAATTAATAACAATAATAAAAAAAAGTACTGTATTAAGCCACAAAATCTCTCTCTACTCCTTTCTCCCTCAAAACTCTCTCTGAAGCCTCTTGTCTTGGCAACAAAAAGATACCGGAAGGTACGTCCGATTCCTTTTCTGTACTAGAGACACACTGCTTCATCTTGACATCTTTCATCCTCAACTATTGGGAAGAAACCCAGAATGATTACGTCATAATCGCTTAAACGATCAATAGATATATATAAAGGAATCTTTTCTGGATATAATGAATGATTTGTGAAGGAAAAGGGAGAAACCCAGAAATAAGATCTCTCTGTAGAACTTCTGTTTCCCTTGTTTAGATCTCTCTTTGCGACATAAACCCTCTAATCTGGGTTTTTCCTTATATTTGTTCAGGTTCGTAGAACGTATCCATATGTTTATGAATTTTTGTGGGTTTTTTTTTTCGTGGTTGTTGCATGTGAGGTTGGAATTTATCTGTTTTCCCCCCCTTTTTTTCCTCTATGGTTACAGGTTTAAAGGGATATATCATTTGTTCATCTAAGGTACTTTTTCTGGTGGTTGGGACTTCAATGTGATTATGAATTGAGGGTTGAGGTTGGTTTTTTGAGATCTGGTTGTTGGTGTTTAAGACATGGGCAGTTCGAGTGAGACCAACACGAAGGCCATTGATCCGGCCGTTGGCGGGTTGGTGTGGGTACGGCGTCGAAATGGGTCGTGGTGGCCTGGTCGGATTGTGGGTGTGGAAGAATTGTCTGAAGGTTGTTTGGTGTCACCGAGATCCGGTACTCCTGTGAAGCTTCTGGGGAGAGAGGATGCAAGCGTGTAAGTGCCTATTTGTGAATTTACATGAATATCCTCGATTTTCTCTAACTTTACTTGAAATAGCTGAGTTTATATTCGTGTGGCATGGTAATGTTGTTTATGATTAAACTCACGCTGTGATGCTAAATCTTTTCCGTGTTACGTAGAGGCTTTGTTAAGTTTCTGTGGATATTCATTTCAAGTGCTGTAATTATAAATTGATTTTATTGTTCAAGTGTGAAAGATATTGATATATCCCATGCCATGGGTTAGATGTGAATGAGATTGTGGTCTTTAGAGGAAAGTCATTTTACCGCACTTTGATGGTTTGCCAGGTCTGTGCTTTTTCATGTAATGGGAGAAGGAAGAGTGGTGCAATAAAAAAATTTCATGGCGTGCAGCTTGTGAAAGGATCTTTTCATAGGCAATTTATTTTGAAGAATCTCTGTCCAGCAAACTGGTTTTGAATGTAAAACAAGAGTACATCTCTTGTTAACTGTCTTGAGTGTCTTCTCGTTCATTGCCTGGTGACTCTTGAGCGCTGCCCATTAGATTCTTTGCCCATGCTTGGTTGTGTCGGGTGTTCGGTTTTGCAATTGATTGTCTTTATTGTTAGAAAGGAGGGAGAGTTGGGTAGAGGAGGACATAGGATTGTTGTTTGCTTCTTGTTATGTCCAAGAAGATTATATGGCATGAACGAACTCAAAGATCTTTCAGCTGGAGGGTGGGAGGTTGAAGGGCATTAGGGAACTTATTGTCCCTGCATCTTTTTATCAAATGCTTCATTTCTTATCAAAACGGAAAAGGTTTAGGGAATGTTTTGGATCTTTACTGTACCTGGGCTTTGCACTGCTTTTTGATACTTGATGATGGGACTTGAGTATTTTCGGCTTCATTCTCTTCCATTTGCATGCAGGCGGGATTGCCCTTTCAGTGCATTTCCTTGGTTTTTACTGGTTAA
Source organism: Gaultheria prostrata (assembly GCA_036023075.1). Classification (NCBI taxonomy): domain Eukaryota; kingdom Viridiplantae; phylum Streptophyta; class Magnoliopsida; order Ericales; family Ericaceae; genus Gaultheria; species Gaultheria prostrata. The sequence continues at coordinate 3,611 of JAXBDA010007826.1, forward strand.
AATATAAAACCTCCATTTAGCTGGTAGTTTAAGGTAAGAGGCACAGGGTTGCCTGCTTGCATGTTTTTGGTGCAATGACATATTAATGTGTTCTATTATTTAAACTATAACTTTAGAAGCAAAGTTTTTTGCAGTCTAACTCTAGCATCTAGGGAATATGAGGTTGCCTATTGCCCCCTCCACGACTCTCTCTCTTGTGTAAGGCATGTGTTGATTAGGATAGCTAAACCCTGGGTAATCCCACTAAGCCAATCATGAAATGTGATAAGAACTGTTGTTATGAGATGGGGGATTAATGATGGAACACAGTGGTTGAACGAACAGTGTTTTCATGCAAAGATCTCCAGCATTCCTTAGTGCAAATAAAGGAGCGAATCACACAGGAGAGGACAGCCGCTATCATTTCTGGATTTTAATCCCTGGTGAGTGGTGACCATCGACAATGGACATGTCAGGAAGTAGGGAGTTATTTGCATCTCGAGCAAGAATGGTTTACATTTTGCATTGATGAATTGCATTTTTGGCATTTTCTTTATAACAGGAATTTTTTGGTGTTTTCCTCATAGGGAAGAAAATAGATTGTCTATTTTAGAAAAATATGCGGAAGAAAAGAATTTGTTGAATTAGAAGTGTAGACTCTGGGACGGTAATGTTGAGGGCCACAAAGGTTGGGTATTGGCCCACACATGGAATGCTATGAAGCCCATGTCTAAGTAGTCACGGTTTTGTTACCTGGAACGCGGATTGTACTGGTATGCGGAACAGGAATGTGGTATGCCAATTGCCTATATTGTGGTAGGCTAGAGGTAGTCTTCTATAAATAACAACTTCCCCTTCCAAGCGACAAGTATCTAAAAAAACTAAATAAGATTCTGCCAATTATTGTTACAAAACTTATTTCTAGGAACATTGTGACCCAACTTTATTACATTTTTTCTCCCCAACATTCCATGTCTTTGTTAATTTTTACCCTAATAAGTTAATTTTTTGGGAAAAACTTTGGGGATTGCTTTGGATCGCTAAAACCGTTTTGAAACGAATTTGTACCACGTTTCGGAACGTTCGTAGCAAAACGTTGGGGGATCACTTTCTCACTTTATCATATAGGAAACTTACTTCACAGGTATAATTGTGACAAACTTGTCTCTTGTGCCTTCTGATTTACCTTTTAAAGGATCATATATTTATTATATAGAGTTTCCATTAGTTTTCATTTTTGTGCTCAGTTAGTTTTAGCTGCCATTAGTTTTGGTTGTTTGTCTGTCTGTATTCGTGTACGTTTCTGTATGTGTCCTTGTCGAAGTTTGTGCTGCTTAGATGGAATGTGTGTTGCTGGGTTGCTGGCGTGCTCTAGGGTGTTGCACCATTTGGAGCATCCAAGTAAGAAATCATGTTTAGTAGTGTTCTGAAAGGGCTAAAGGGACTTTAGCTCAAGCTGGGCCTCTAAATTTCTCTATGCATGGTTGAGTAGATTTTATCACTCACAGCCAAACGCGCGAGCGCGCACACACACACATAGTTTGATAGATAGATAGATACAAGTGATGGGTGATGTTTTGAACTTCGATCAACCACCTGGCCGCCTATAATATCAGCTCTGTTGCCTTCCTGGGAGCATGGACTCGGCGCAGGTTCTGGGCATTCATGTAAAGAAGTTCCTTATAATGGATGTTCTTATGGAATTATGTCAAAACTGTTTTGGGAAACAGCTCTTCCGAACAGATTTTCTCTATCGTGTTCAATTCTTTATAAGATTCAGAAACATTTTTCAGTAATGATTTGCAATGGGCATTTAAGTTTGAACTGAATTTCTGCAAACAGTCTGTTTTGAAATTTTGTTAAGCCCTAATTCTTTGCACCATGGAACTTCTGTCTTCATTGTATTGCCAAAACGAAAAGTACTGGTGAGCCTCTTGATTATCAAAACTTTTCATTATCTGGGGGAAAACGAAAGAATAAATGTTTGTGATGATCCCGCGTGACCTCATCATATTCAACTTCTGCCAGCCCATTGCAATTTGACAATGCATCTGGGGATTATGGCTTGCAGTTCGTGTAAGGACTCAATGGCTGTCTTTATCTTTTCTTTGCCTATATCAGTATGTGTGTGAAAAATTTGTTGCTCGCATTAAGAGCCAAAGTTGTGTGTTATTCTTCCACTTCTTGCGGTAGTCACGCTCTCCTATTGTACTTGTTTAGGTATTACTTATCTTAAACTAGTTTTGATTATCGAAGAAGAAACTTTCCTTCAACTAATTTTATCTATCTTAAAATTAAAGAGTTGAATAGCTTCTCAAGGGTTCTAATTTTCTGTTTATTTGTTTACTTCCTCTGGAGTGTATTAAAATATTATCTATACTTTTGTCTAGGGACTGGTATAATCTTGAAAAATCTAAACGGGTGAAGTCATTTCGTTGTGGGGACTATGATGAGTGCATTGAAAAAGCCAAGGCTTCTGCAGCTAGTTCTTCCAAGAAACAAGTGAAGTATGCTCGGCGGGAGGATGCCATTCTTCATGCTCTTGAGCTTGAAAGTGCTCATCAATCCAAAGATCATCAAGATGTCAGTTCAAAAATGGATACATCAGCCGGTGAACAACTTTTATTCGAGGAACCGGCAATGCTTCATTCTAGGAAAGAGATTGAACACATGGATGAGGAATCAAGTAGTTTTGAAGACCATTCTAATTCACCACAGGAATTGTCTCAGTCTGTTGTGTCATTTGAAGAGCCAAATCAGGTCAGTGCTTCTAGAGAGCAAGGGAGGCCACGACGGACGCCGAATGATTCAGAGGATGATGGAACTGAGGGAGTTAAGCGGATGAGAGGACTCGAGGATCTGGGAATGGGTGTAGTGTCATCTTTGAAACGGAAGAGATCTGAAGTCGCCCATGTTCATGAGTTCTTAAAGCGGAAAAATCGTCGCCGCCCCTTGACAAAGGTTCTAGAGAGTACAGCTATGGTATCTGTTCCAGTTACATGTGAACAAATTCCCAGTCCAAATGGATCACCTCTCCCTGGAGTATCTGACAGCAAGGTTTCTGGACTTGAGTCCAATGAATTAAAAAGAAGCTTATCAGTGGTGCTTAATAACTCGGAAGCAATTTCGTGTGAAAATGGAATCTCAGTGAACACATCTCTTGTTAATAACAAACAGAAGGAACATGAAATTTCTAGCATGTCAGGGTTACCTGAGAACGATTCTTGTGACAAATTATTTGATGTGCCAATGGTGGGGGAGGAAAAGCACCCTGAAGGTATGCTCTATTGTAAAAGTGAACTAACCCAGCATTTGATATATTTCTATCTGCCCTATGTATCGAATTTCCATTTCCATGGCTGCTATAGTTGAGTCGTAAAATAAGAAACTAGGGGTAATGTGAGAAGAGGAGAAGAGGGAAGAGCAGAACAAAATAGAGATAATAGAAACATGGGATTAGGAACATTGATCAGTTCCTTCAACTCTGAATTTCTTCATACTAGTCTTTAAATGAGATTACAGAAAGACCCTTAACCTAATATTAGGTGAAGAATAGAAAATAACATGGTAACAAAAATATTCCCCATGATTTGGAAATTTGACGAGGGCTAGGAAGCCTGTATTACCCATTTTCCCTGATCATCAAGATCACTGGATTGTAACTAGTTGTAGCCAACACGACCACTGAAGTACATTTTTGTCCTAGGAACCTGTATCACCCATTTTTTTCCAGATCATCAGGTTTACTGGAATCTATTTTCAGTGCTTGTATTTTGAGAATTAGTTTCCACTTATAGGCCTGTAAATTACTAGTAATACGTAACTTGATTCTTTTGTACACTAAGAGAACACAAATATATTGCTAGTGACCTAAGAGGTTTAGTCTTTCCTATTTGCTCTTGAGAAGAATTAGATTCTTTGATTATTGGTATGTGTAGCAAGTATGATAAGCTGTAAGCAATGTGCGGATGGGCGTGTTAAAGGATGAGAAATAAGAAAAGGGTAGCAAGGGTGGGAGAGGGCTTGCCACGAAATGTTTCACTAGTCTCACTACTCAAGTTATGCACATCTGAGATATACTACTTTGCATTGCACTATTATATTGGATGGATTGGGAGGCCAACATTTTTTTACTGGAGATGTTTTTTGGTGATGCATGCATATGGGAATTTGTGTTGCTGGTTTTTTTTTTTTTTTTGTCTCATTGAGTTTGGTTAAAGGCAGATTTGGGTAGTTGCATTTGCTTGCTGATAAGCTGATGTTGACATTGAACTTTGTTGGTGCTTATTGATATTTTTTTTTCCATTCTCATGTACATTAAACTTATCGATGGCTTGCTGGTGCTTGTAATTCCACCTAATTAACGTCTTGTTCTCTACTCTTTGTTTGGTTTTAATCATATGGCTGTCGAGCAGAAGTATGGAAACTCACCAATTTCCAGTTGCCTATATGCTCTGCATTCGTACTTTCCAATTGCAATATTTATTTAACTTGATTTCTCTTTATTGCCCCATCTATCCTACATGGTGCCTTCACTGAATGAGGATATTTTCACTTTATTCTGATATGTCAACTGTGTTCAACCAGGCTTTGCTCCGATTTTGGTATCATGTTCTTCTGAAAAGCCTCAGGCTGGTGCTGGAGGGCAATCCAGTCCAAGCAGTCAAGTTGAAACTCTATCTTTGGGAGGAAATGAAGATCTTAACGAGTCCGGCTCTACGTGTTCAGGTGCTGCTGATATTGATAATATCAACCCGAGCATAGAAAAAGGTTCTTCAAAGTGGCAAATAAAAGGAAAGAGGAACTCAAGATGTACTAGTAAAAATAAAAGACACGATTCAAGAAAGTATACGGATATCAATGAACAATCCAAAGCTTATTTAACAAGCTTAGAGCACAGAGTCTTTACTGAATCCCAGGTAGATGATTACTGGGGATGGAGTGGACATATTTCTTGCAAGGCACCTAATGAAGTGAAACTTTTATCTGATTGCTCTCAATCTACGCAAAGGTCTCTTCCCTATCGCCAGTCCCGGTTTATGCTGAACCCTAAATATCAGACATCAGATTTTCCTGTCAGAAATTATGATATGGGTTCTTGTCTATTTGATGTTAATCTAGAGGTGAAAGCAAGCTATCGTTCTCAACGTGTTCCGTATATATCTCTCATGAGCAAATTGACTAATCAACCCATCATAGGTCACCCTCTTACAGTTGAGGTTTTGGATGATGGGTTCTGTGATCTTCTGGTGAGTGGGCCTGGGCCTAAGCCTGAATGCTATTTTACTAGTAGCAGCTGTGACTTGGATGATCTAGAAGAGAATAATGTATCTGCTTTGGAAGGTATTGATATGGATTATGAAGTGAAGCCAAATCTGGGAAGTGGAAGGATTCCTACAAAGCGTTTGCCTTTGCATCGTGTTTCGCCAAATAAATCGCCCAAGACCAAGAAAAACGGGCACGGTTCCAAAAAGATACGTAAACTGTCTTCGCTAACTGGTACTCACAGGCGAATTGAAGATGAGAAGAAACCAGCTATAGAGAAGATAAAAGCCCCTGCTGTAGCTTGTGTCCCATTGAAAGTTGTGTTCAGTAGGATAAATGCATCACTAAACAGTTCGATGCGATCCGTGAAGTTTGTTTCTTGAAGTTACAGTAGCTGGAAAAAGCTGGATGCTTATTTGGTTTTGCTTTTGCTTTTTTTTATTTTTGTAGGAATTTTGATTCATTTGGGCAGGCGTAGTTTCAGCAAATATTAACTGTTAAATTATGCTCATTTTCCAGCTCTGCAAATTCTGCCCTGAAGGTAGAATCCCATCTTGTATAATAATCATGAGATTTTATTAGAGGGAAATGAAGTAGGCTGCTTTGTTTGTGTACATAATGTAACATTAGTTGAGGTGTAAAGTTGTTGATCTAAGGGTAGGTTATGGTGATTTGATATCAGGTATTTTCTTGCATTGTGGTTCATTTTATTTGTCCCAGGTACTACTGGTATTGGTAACCAGTTGAATCAAAGCGTCATTTTACTGGGTTCTTCATTACTTGGAAAGCCACATTTCACATTTTGCAGGTGTAGAAGACTAAGCGACGTTTTCTCGCTGCTTAATTCGAGTTTGGATGTTGCCTGTTGTGCTTATACAGGAGATATGTCTGTCAAGTTTGTGCATCAGCAGGTGATTCTTAGCATATCAATTTACGGTTACTCAAGTTTGTGCATCTGCAAGTAACGGTTACTCAAGCCGCCTCAAGCCGCAACGTGACCTAACATATATTCAAGGACGGGCTTACCAAGCCGTGGTTCTGTCTGGGCATATAGACCAGTTTGATTGGCCAAACTTGACATGACCTGCTTGATTGACTAGATTAGACATGAAAGAGGATTGGCCGGACTAGACATAAGATTGTACTCCCTCCCTCCTCAATTTCATCCCCAATAGCACTTTTTGTTGTCCCAAAATGTTATTTCAATCAAAAAGTAATGTGCAAAAAGTGATGCGTTTATTCTTTTTCCTTATTTTTTTTAGAAAATAAGTACATGTAATGATGATATTTTTAAGGATAAAAAGACGAAAAAGAAAATATGAAAAAGTTTATTTTGGCTAGCCAAAAGATATTACACATTTCTAACTGTCCAACCAAAATGACTATTCAATCACCCGAATCAATTTGTTCGGATAGCTATTTGAACCAAAAAGTTTGGTTTGTTCCGTGGCCCACAATCTGCAGCTTCACTGAAATGACTTGGAATGACTTTGAAAATGCGTTGGGTTGGACAATAATTGGGCCCACAAGTAGTGTAAAAATCAACACATCCCTTTCTCTCTCTTGCCTTGGTCAACATGTCCCTCCTTCCCCTATCTCTCTCTCTAACACCACCAAGACCAGCGTACAGAGATCTCTGGAAGCTCTGAAATTGATTGGGCCCACCTCTGGAAACATCTTGCAACTTTTAGTAACCGCCCACCTCCGTTTCTAATCCCATTCCCATAAAAAATGCAACAAACACAAAAATGAATGTGCACAAATTCAAGTTTAAAAACGTGTTCGAAATCATCCGATGTTTCTAGACTCTACAACTACAGTGTGAGAGTAAGACATACGTGCATCAGACAGTTCTGAACACATATGTAAAGTGATATGTGCATATCTATCTGTGTCCATAGTATTACTCTTCTCCACGAGCCTAATCAGGTTGGATGTACAAGAAAGTGTAGGAGCAAGTGGTGAAGTTATGATAAAGGTTTGGAATTTTGGGTGCGTAAAGTGTAACTTAGTGAAAGAATGAAACCTTTTTTCATATTTTAGGCAGCTGCAGATAGAAAAACGGTGTGTGCATTTAGAAGCTCTCCCCTAGGGTTCCAGTGTCAAGGACATAGTATTTGTTAACGACCGTCGTCACCAAATACAGTCTCCAAATCACTCGGCAGAATTCGCCGTCGATAGCAGGAGGAGGTGTGGAAATGGCGACGGTACCAGGTCCTTTGATATGGCAGATCGTGAAGATGAACAACTCGTTTCTGGTGAAGGAGTTTGGTAACGGAAGTGCGAGTGTGCAGTTCAGCAAAGAGAGCAACAATCTCTATAGCCTCAATTCCTACAAGCACTCGGGTATGAAATGAAATGACATTCCTTTAATTCTGTTTAAGGGTTCAATAGAAAGCTCTGTAAGACTGAAATGTTTAGTTTTTGTGGAGACGTGGAAGTTTATCCTGTATAAATTCTTTGATCACTCAAATGTTTAGTTCTTGTGATGATGTGTAGTTGTTTATGGTTTCTAAGTTTGTTTTCGAGATTAGATTTCTCATTGTTTGGAAACAGAGTGTTCATATTCGCTGGATTGTGTTGTAAGATTTGAATCTCATTTGTGTGTTTCGGTGATGTTCGATGGTTGGATTCATAATTAGTGATCCCACCAGCCTAGTAACCTAACCAAACCAAACAGAGCCTTAGGTCCTAATCAATTAGGGTCCGTTACATGAATCTGTTTTTTTCTTTGAGCTTTGTCAAGGGCTAACGCACGACTCTAATAATGGAACAAGCGTAGTTGTTGTGAGGGTATTACCACCTCCTAAAGTGTTATTGTTCAATGGATGTAAAAGGCCTCCTCAACAATGATTGCATTCGTTTTGGAAATGCAGTCCTTCCCGATAAGCATCCCATGTGTAATCCAAACTCAAGGACTATTGTTTTGATTTTTAACAATATAAAAGTAGACCTAAGCTAGAACGCAGAGCATGTGCCAAATTTATTCAGGGCACAATTTCCTATCTGACTTTGATTTTGCTGAAATTTTGATTTGTCTTTTTTTTCTACACAATCGTACTGTGAGTTTTTGTAAATTTAGACTATATTGACCTTTATGTGCATCTTCCAAACATGGCTGGTAATCGTTTCATGTTATAGGGCTTGCGAATAAGAAAACTGTGACCATTCAGACAGGAGGCAAAGACCAATCTGTGTTGCTTGCAACAACAAAGACCAAGAAGCAGGGAAAACCTGCCAGTTTATTTCACAAGTCGGTGATGAAGAAGGAGTTCCGCCGCATGGCGAAGACAGTTGTAAATCAGGTACTAAAGTTCTTATGATGCCGCTTTCTGTTAAATTTAGGTGGAATTTGTTACTTATAAATGTTTCTGTTGCCTTGTATATGCCAATCACATGCTCTGCCATTTCTTGCTGAAACACGGGGATATCAGGGGCTTTTATTGATGTAATGTACCTGGGTTAAAAATCCAAAGGGACAATCAAACTAGAAGCTATACTTGACTTACTGAAACAGAAGTGTTTTACTCTATTGGACGGTGGTGAGAGTATTTAGTTTCTTCTTTCAAGAAAGATAGCTATATAGCTGAATGAAGCTGATAGGTCTGCCAAATCCTCTCAGTTTTCTTTGATTTTTCTGGAGTTCAGCCATGTGTTAGTTCTTCAGGCTATGAAATGATATCAGTGGAAGAATATGCATGTAATCTCACCTGTGCAATATTAGTCCCTTGATACTGATGGCAATATGTACTTGTCGAGTTGTAGCAGGATGCGTTTTTATGTAGTGGTATTTGTTGGAAATTTTGTCTTGTCAGCGGAATTGGTCAAAATAAGAAGAGCAGCAGCTTTCCCTCAGTGCAGTAGTGCACAGAAGTGCATGTCCATAAGCTTCTTCTGGCTTATATCTGTTTTTTTCCCGGCAGCAATAAGCAGCTGGTATATGAAGTGGGAACCCTATAGGGAGAGTTGATGAAATGAACCTGTTGAGGTTGGTTTGTGAGCTTTTGAATAATCCACAGTATATTGCATTTAGTCCATTACTGGTTGTGTGTATGTAATGATGAAGTTGGGTAACTGTTGAATCTGTGTAATTTTCCCTGGTTCGGTTAAAGTTCCAGTTAACTTTTTCTTCAGGAAAGAATTGTATTCGTTGTTGAGAAAGTGTCATCTTACCAATTCTCACGTCTTTTGTTTTTAGGGAGAGTTGATGAAATGAACCTGTTTAGGTTGGTTTGTGAGCTTTTGAGTAATCCACAGTATATAGCATTTAGTCCATTACTGGTTATGTGTATGTAATGATGAAGTTGGGTAACTGTTGAATCTGTGTAATTTTCCCTGGTTCGGTTAAATTTCCAGTTAACTTTTTCTTCAGGAAATAATTGAATTCGTTGTTGAGAAAGTGTCATCTTACCAATTCTCACGTCTTTTGTTTTTATCATTCATTGCAGGTGGCAGATAACTATTACAGGCCAGATCTGAAGAATGCGGCCCTTGCAAGGCTGAGCGCTGTGCAGAGGAGCCTTAAGGTTGCCAAATCTGGTGTGAAGAAGAGGAACAGGCAGGCTTGTTAGATCCATATAGGAAATTTAGGATGAGAATGGTTCTTCTTTCAGCTTGTTGTTTCCCCTCTGTTCCAGAACAAAAGAGACGTATCATTCTGAGGCTTTTGCCTACTTTCAGTTTTGGCTTATTTTGTAGTCATCAGGTGAACTTGATGTTAACTCTTGAATTGGAATATCATCTGACAATGACACTTTTATCTTTTAAGCCATCATACTTATTTGTTTTTTGAACTTACACAGTTCCGGGCCGGCTTGCGTGCACTCCTTGGACTCCATCTCACCTTCCTCTATCGGGGACTCTAAACAAAAACCGGGGCAAAGCTCGGTGTGGGTTGATCCTATAAAAATTGATACTTGATAGCATGTTGATGTAGCTTGGATGTTTCGAACATGAGACCTCAGGAGGGAGCAGATCTTGGTATTACGGCCATCGTACTTGCACACCAACATTTGTACACGTAGGAGGCTGTAAAAGAAATGAATTTGACATCGTGCAATTAAAATAATGCATAAAGCGTAAGTTGCCCGAATTGTCAAAGTTGGCCATTGCCTAATTGCTGAACTTTTGTTACCAAACCACTTCCAAACTCGATCAAGTTTCACCTTATGTGCATCTTTATCAGATACCACCTTCTCAAATGTGGGTTTTTTTTGTTTCCTTTTTTGGTGAGAGAGAGAATTTTATTTCTGTCATATGACTATTACAAACTACCGCATATTAATGACAACAACAACAGAAGAAATTCAATGGTGGCTCCAGGAACTTTCAACATGGTGTTTAAAAATTACCTTAACTCTACTAGCTTTATTAGCTAGCCATAAATAGTATATACATATTTTTTTTATATATTAGTTTGAATAATGAGACCAAATTATATGAAATTACGTAAGATATATGTCACAATTGTATGTTCTTGGCGAATTATATTTTTTAGGCTAAGAAAATTATAAAAAATTGTCTGGCGAATAGGTTCGCAGAGTATATGAATAAGTGTTCAAACAAACTTGAGATAAAAATTACTCCATGTAATATCAAATGTAAAAGAGTTTAGGTTGTTTAATTGACCATCTATGGAAAGCTATATATGGAGCCTCTTATGGCTTTTAATTGGGTTCTTTACATTAGATTGGTTTGTAGGCTAGTTGTTCAATTTTTTTGGGTTAGGTGTTCAAATCTTTTTAGCTTGGGTGTTCAAAAAGGACAGAACTTAATTAAAAGTATAAAAAATTACATGTATTCTAAACCAAAAAATTTGTTCAGGGTGTTAAAGTGAACACCCTGAAGACAATGTGGAGCCGCCTATGGAAGAAAAGACATAATACAGATGAGAAGAACATAAGGCAAAACCAAAACAAATGAAGGATACATCCAGCGAGAGATTGCTTCAGCATGCCCGATGTCCGTGGTTAATGTATGATGTCGATTTACTGATGTGTCACGGTAGGTCCACGTATGACGATTCTTCCAACACACAATCGAGACAGTTAAACCCCCGAAGAGATTTAAGGGAACATCAGGCGGCCAACTGTCGAGAAAACTGCATGCTTGATATGAAACTAAATAGGAGCTGACCGACACAAACCAAGTGTCTGAAACAGACTGGAAGTCTGAAGCACCTAAGGCGAGAGCTCTGCGGCACGGATAGACATCATGCAACTAGATAGCCAAAGCCAACTACAGAGCTCTAAAAGTCGGTTTGACCACTATTATTTCTCTTTCTCCTTGTGGTTTTTTCCATAGTAAAACCTTTCATATACTATATCTTTCTGGAATGTACCCTTGAAGGAGTTCAAGGAAAAAAAGATTTATGTAGCCGACCCCAATTGATTGGAACGTAAGTTCGGTTTGGTTTGATTTATCTTTCTGGAATGTCAACAAACAACATTTTACGGAAGTATCAAAAAGCTTAAGAGTTAAGGAAATTAAAGTGAAAAAAAAAAAATTCAAGTACAAAAGTTGGCTATCTCGCTTGATTGAATACGAAACATAAAGGCCTTGTTTTGCTAGAAAACGAGCCTGATAAACCAAATTGCAAGAGACTTTCGTAATTTTGAGGAAAATAATTGTGATCCTCATAAAGCTCGGGAAAATACGCAGGATTTAACTGTTGGGTGAACGAACATTAAATAAAATTTGGGACACATGAAAAAGATATAAATTATACGTCGACACAAATTGCTATAATATTACAAAAAAAATAAAATACAATCATATGTTTTTTGGATGATCGATTAAAAAAATTATGGCCGTACAAACAACATACATGCATCAACATATGCATTCTTGGATGGGTGGGTGGTAGATTTTTAAACAAAAAAACGTTGGGCAGGCAAACATGTACAGTTCTAAAAATTTTACAAAAAAAGTAGTAGTACTACATTTAAAAGAAAATTTGAATTTTAGATATAGCGGTCGTCTGGACTCAGCCGCCCTTCCTCCGGTCACTGGAAAAGTTTATGCAACACAGTTTTTGCAATTAAATTTGCTTTTCTCCCATCTCTGGTCAGGCATTATGCTCGTATATACCTACCTACCTACTACTAGTCTCATTTTGTATGCCACGGTGGATACGTGCCTTAATAGCCAATCAAATAATTCAACAAAAAGGAACAAATAAAAAAATACAAGGTTCAAGAACCTTATAAATTGTTTTGTGGACTAAATCAAATGGTTTATGACTTGAGGACCAAGTATGCATGGTGCTTCCTTCCTTGCCACGGAACTCCTAAAAAATTATCCAGGAAAGCTACTAATGCTTTCGCTCCAACTTTGTTATTTATAAGCGTGCCCAAAGCGTAGGGCTAGTGTCGGAGATAGCATAATACCAGTAAGACCGGATCGAATCCACAGGGACCGAACGTACCGAGCGTGACAGTGTCTTGCGCGTGATGGTTTTTAGCCTTGAAGCGGCAAACTATGACTTGAGGTTTGGGATGAAATTCTCTCGACTTCGAGAACGACTCGGAATATGAAAAGACTAATTAAAACTAAGGCGAGGTCTAGGGGATTTCAACACCCATGACTCGGGTCGATTCATTCTCCTCTACGATAACCGGCTCGGAGA
>JAXBDA010007827.1:0-16470 GCA_036023075.1 Gaultheria prostrata
GGGGGGGGAAGCCATAAATTGGTATAATTAAGAAGTTGGTAAAAATTCAAACATGTATTGGATGAGCTCCAAGAAATAGAAATTTGGGCAATAGACCCTAATCTTGGAGAAACTCTTAGCTTGTGTTTGGAATATTAAACTTTGTAAGAGATTTTCCCAAATGAAGAATGACAAAAGAGTGATGAAAGGTTCTAAATTTAAATTTCCAATTTTTCAAAAGGTCTTGGAAATAGTGTGATTAAATCCAACGCTCTTTTAAGTTATACTTCCGTCTAGCCTATACAATCCGGGTATTTGCATAAATTACCACCACTCAAGGTGAGTACCATGTAACTTTCATTGGGGCTTTTTACGCGCCCTTGGAATTCTTTTGTTAACACAACTCTAGTGGTTCTTTAATGTTCTATGGTTTATTTTAATTTTTACTTTTAACGGGAATTCATAAATTAGGACTTGGAAATGGGTTTCGCAAACCATATGATTGTCTGCCACACCAATTTTCTCTTTGTGAATTAATTCACATTAAAATATTAACATCGCAATGGTGTCCTTTCCGTTTCCATAAAGGATGTTGTGACACAAAGCACTCTGCGCACCGTTTGTCGATGATTTTATATCTTTTTTTTATATCAGCAAATTAAGAAGATTTTATGTATCACGAAGATACAAAATAAAATTAATACAATGAAAAAATAAATGCATTGAGAGAGCTTCGAAGAGTGAATCAAGACTCTTCTAGAACTGCAGCTCGTGAAATCTCAACCTATCCCTCAGCCCATCAATTTTTTTAAAACAAAACAAAATAAATGAACAAAAGTATAGTTGTCAAGATGCCAACTACACAAAAACACCTTAAAAAATCGAAAAACACCCCTGACGAGCAACTGACACCCGGAGAGCCGCCGCCTCTTCGCTGCCATTTTTCGTGATACATATAGACTGCTGCCCTTGTGAATAGAAATTGAGGGGGTGTTTGGAAGCCTCATTTTTAGCTTTTCATTTCCAATTTTTTGGCTTTTTGGATTATGGTCAGAATGTGTTTTGAATTTAGAGGAGTGCTTGGAAGAAATGTACAAAATGCATTTTGCAACAGGGGTAGTGTTTGGGAGATATGTACAGAATACGTTCTGTGGATCTTTTGTTAATGCAAATGAGAAAGTGGAAAATAAAAAGTAAAAAAACTCCTCGACGCCTCTTTTTCACTTCTCCTCTCTAAATAAGTGGTTCCAGTGGGGGTCAAGACCATTGGCCTTATAAGGCTAGAAAACGATTCATAAGACCCTAAATGAAAGTGGAGATTTTCATATTGGTAAACGAATGAAGTGATTCCGACTAGATTATTGAGACTACTTGCCATAATATGTAGCTCCTCCTAGTAGCCTACAGGTTACAAAACTTAGTGATTCTTAGTAGGAAGACTATTGATTACCGAGGACGGAAAATATCAAATTTTTGTTAGACCAAGTTTGTATGATGGGTCTAAATATATGTTGCTCCAATTCAAAAGAAAGGCCCAATTAAGTGTTCTCTATTCTCCTATTTACTATTTGACAATATTATTTTAATAGCTGATTGCTATTGTTATTGTCACCGGTTCTAGAGAATATTTCCAACATTAAGATAAATCATGCGCCCACCACTGTTGCTGCTGCTCTCTCACTGTCACACACAAACTGATCTCTCTTCTCTCTGTATATCTTTATGTCTTTGAACTCCATTATGAATCTTCCCAACTCTCTTCTTCCCTTGTAACCCATCTTGTGCTTCTCAACACACACACACACAAGACCCAACTTCTTACAAGCTAATTTCTCATTATATAAACTCCATGTATTCTCTTCTTTGTCTCAGGCATAGGAAATTAAGGTGTTCTTTTCTCTACCAATGGGGCATGTTGGAGAACCCAAGTTTGAACTTGTTGTCCAGAAAGGAGAAAAAACTCTTGTACCTCCGGCAGAGGAAACAGAGAGAGGTCTATACTTCCTCTCAAACCTTGACCAAAACTTCTTCCTCATAAACCTTGACGAAAGCACAGCCGCGATTGTTCGCACCATTTACTGCTTCAAATCAGAGGACAAGGGAAATGAAAACGCGATTGAAATCATCAAAATCGCGTTGGCGAAAATTCTTGTTCGTTACTATCCATGGGCCGGGCGCCTGGTGGTTTGTCCAGAGGGGAGGCTGATTGTGGATTGTACAGGAGAAGGAGCTGTTTTTGTTGAGGCAGAAGCAAATTGGAGAATTGAGGATATTGGAGATTGCACAATGCCAGATCCTGTGACTCTTGGGAAGCTGGTTTGTGGCTTTTCTAATGCCAAAACTGTGCTTGAAGTGCCTCCTCTTATGGTTCAGGTACGTCATTTTTTCTGGGCCTTTTGCTTTTTCATCAGGTCTCTGGGCGTTTTGCTTTTTCATCAGGCCGGTCCTGGGCATTAGCCCATTAAGCCACCGTTTTAGACTCCCAAATGCTGGCGGGTTTACTGCTAACATATTTCAAACATTTCCAGAAAAAAAATTGTTAACCAAATGCTGGCGGGAAGACTGGATCCCACGACCCTGAGGGACCCAAAAGATGTTACATATATACGCATCTTACCGCAGCAGCACGAGGCAATCTTTCTTCTCTATTTGAACAACTATTAAATACTACAAACAATTAAGAAGCCACATTTTTTAAAGTAGCTTAAGCTAGGCCTCAAAAATATCAGGAACGGCCATGTTTTTCATTGGTGATTATTTGGTTAAAAATGATTTACAAACTCAGAGGTTTAGTCCAATGATTGTATCCAAATTGATGTGTCAGTGACAATTTTCAAAATTTAGACAAATTAATGTGATATCATGTAGAGATCGGAGAGGCACGTAATTGGCATTGTGATATGCTTGAAGAGAATTTTGGCAGTGCGAGTGTGACACCAAATTTTCCTTCTTTTTTTGCCATTTTATGGTGATGCATGGCAAAAAATTCTGCCAAATATTTAAACCGGTGTGGATTCAGATCTAATGCGTCATACAATAGAGTATTCTGTATAGAATCTTTGTTTGTTACACATCGTCTCATTTGGTATATATATATGTATCGCAGTTAAGTAGAAACTAGCAAAGAACATTTTCTGTTCATTTGCTAAGAATGTTATGCGAGAAATTTAATCCTGAGAAAAGTAAAATGAAGTGAAGGAAATGATAATTTACTTTCCTGTTTGTGTTCACTTAATAAATGATTTTTCCAGGAAAGTGTAATTGGCAAGAGCAAACTTTTCTACGATACATAATTCCTTCCTTTTTGCAGGATGTATTTTGAGGGAAAGTAAATCGGAGTGGGAAAAATATATTTGTGGGTCTCATGCATTATTTTCGTCGTAACTGAATATCCCAAAAATTATGGGAAAGTTAATTTTCTCATCATTTCTCATACTTTCTTGGCAACTGAACGAGACCTGAGTTACAGGAGACATTAGAGTAGTTTTCTATCTCTCTCTTGGAGTTTCAAATGTGAGAGAAAAAATTCTTAGCACTGCACAATTTTCAGCAAATCAGCTCGGAGGAATCCTTTTTAGCTCTTCAGCAATCAGCAAAGATAGGGACACAGAAAAATGTAAAAAACAAAATTGTATCAACGAACGCATTCGGCCAGCTTACTGCACACATCATCAATTTGTTTTTAGGAACTAATCTCACACCACACTTGGGGGGCCAATTTAAAATCGGGAAAAAGTCTCATAGAGACTATCCCGCAAGAGTCGGTAACACCAATAATGTTTTGAACCTGAGACCTGCAAATCCCTGGCACTAAAGTCTTCTCCGGCAGGCCTACTCCATAGGTTGAGAATTTTTTAACCACAGTATACTTATTTGTGCTCTTTTATCAATATTTGCCTATGTTATAGGAGTATTACCTTATACAGGGCCGACCCTGAGAGTCTAAGGGCCTAAGACGAACTTATAAGAGAAAAATAAAATTCTTGTTGGGGAGGGAAAAGAGAGGCCTCAGGACTTGAACCATGTACCTATTGGATAGCAAAATTATTCCACTAAGCTAGTTAGCTTATTTGCTAAGTAATATAATAAATATATATTACATATCTAGTTATACCTCTTTGAGGTCCTAATTTTGGACCAAAATTCGAGGGCTTTAGTCGCCCGTCTCGTGTGCCTTAGCTCAGGCTGACCTTATATAGCAACGCTCACTTACCTTTTCTCTTTCCAATTTCTTGCTCAAATGTGTCATAGAAAGATAGCAATAATTAATTAAATTTCTTTTACTCCAGTAAAAATTGAAACATTGATCACAAAAAATTAAGGCTTCCGACATTTTCTATATTTCATCAGTTCCGGAAAATAAAATTTATCGGAGTATACAAAATTACAAGTCTAAATTTTTTTTCTTGTAGGTGACAGAGTTCAAATGTGGAGAATTTGTCCTAGGCCTATGCGTGAACCACTGTATGGTTGATGGACTTACGGCCATGGAATTTGTCAACTCGTGGGGTGAAACTGCCAGACGCCTACAAATTACAATCCCTCCATTTCTTGATAGAACCATTCTCAAATCTCGAAACCTGCCGAAAATCCAATTCCCCTAACATGAATTCGCAGAGATCGAAGATAAACCCGACACCCATAACCTCTTCAAGGAAGAAATCGTCTATCCATCGTTCTGTTTTGACCCAGAAAAGCTCGAAAAACTGAAATCAAAAGCTATTGAGGACGGGGTGATAACTAGTTGCACCACGTTCGAAGCCCTCTCCGCGCTTGTGTGGAGGGCAAGGACTCGAGCGTTGAATCTGAAACCTAATCAAGAAATGATGCTCTTATTCCCGGTCAGTGGGCGGTCTAGATTAAATCCGAAAATACCACAAGGGTATTTTGGGAGCGCTACTGTGTTCAGTTACTTCGTTTGTTCTGCGGGGGAGCTAGTGGAGAATCCGTTATCGTTTTGCCGTGAGATTAGGTAAAGAAGCAGTTAAGTTGATTACTAACGATTATATGAGATCCGTGATTGACTATATTGAGGCTGTTAGGCCGCGGCCTTCTTTGACCACGACTCTTTTCATCACCAATTGGTCTAGGCTGTCTTTCCACACAACGGATTTCGGGTGGGGGGAGCCGGTCTTATCATGTCCCGTGGCGTTGCCGGGCAAGGATGGGATTATGTTTCTGCCTCATGGGAGGGAAAGGAAAAGCATCAATGTGCTTCTGGGATTGCCTGCTCCAGCAATGAAAAATTTTCAAGAGCTTATGCAGTTCTAGAAAGGGTGATTTGATTACTAGTAATTTCTTTTATTGGTGATATTTGTTACTATTTGATGCTATTTATGTATTGCCTGTCAGCTTCACTGGAAAGGGAAAAGGTTGAAAAACTTGAACAAATTACAAGTCCATTCAATGTTGTGGGTGGATGATTCTGTTTGGAAAAGAAGGGCATAAGAAGTGGAAATTTATATCCTCTGTTTGTTGATTTTTATTGTTTATATTCTTTTCATGTACTATTTTGGAGGTATTATGATGTGTGTGTGAGATTCAAAATTATTTTGAGAGCAATTTGGTTCAGATACACAAAACAAATGTAGCTTGCGTGGTTTACAGTAATAAGTCATGTTTTAATGATTGTATGACCTGCTTTTCAATTATTTCTATAAATAAGAAAAGAATTCAACTTAATTGGATTTTAATAAATGTCCAATCATTCATTTCATGTTCAGACAAAAAAAATTAATATATATGTTTTTTGGAGACAGACCTAACCTTTGGCAATATGCACAAAGTGGCTGCTCATTAGTAAGATGCTCTGGACCATGAATGAAGGAAGCATGGTAATGAGCACATAAATTAATTTGGGTCTCTAGGCCTGCCCTCTCTGATGCCTTTTGGCTTTGATTTTGGGGCATGGTTTTGCAGCAAAACGTCCATGTAGCTCCTCGGTTCTTGGAGGTTTAGGGGGGCCACTGTTTCAGTGCTATCTTGAGAGCAGCCACTTTGTGCATATTGCCAAAGGTTAGGTCTGTCTCCGATCATCCCCCGCCCATACCCCCAATGATTGGGGACTAGATGGGTTCTGTTGTTATTGTTGTATAGGAATATGTTTTTTTCGTGTGGGCGTACCTGCATGACATCATTTTGAAAGCTTATTCGTGCAAGTTACATGATCATCTTGGATTAGCATATTTTTGGAAAAGATGAACATTTAATACATATGTTTTGACTAGAAATTTGTAAAGTTTACCGGTTGATGTAATATGAATCGAATGTGTTAAACTCTGACTTTTCGTTGACTTTGGTAATGAAATTGACTTTGGCCGTAGATGATGTTGACCTCCACGTGCTTTATGTATTATTTTAGTTTATAAAAATTAGGGCGTGACAGTTTTCCAAAGGATTTTACTGAGATAAAATCTAGTTTTGATAAAATTAGTTGAGGATCCTAGATTTTATTAAAACTAGATTTCATCTTATAAAATCCATTGGAGAACAAGGTCAGGGTTCGATTCTCTCTGTCATGTTGCAATAAAGTAATTTCTTATGATTCTTCTAATCTTGACATGGAACTTGACTTTGACTAGACCGGACAAGGAATTAGTCAAGATGTACATAAACTGATTCGGACACCACTTACCATAAAAAATAAAAAACTTGTTTTTGTAATGAGAAAATTAGTTTGGAACAGATTTAGTTCAATTCTTTTCGCCCATCCCTCACCGTACTACTTTGCCACCAAGAGAAGGGTGGCATATACTACTCATCCACTGGTCAGAGCATTATTCAATTGATTTCCCTTTTCTGCACTCTACCCCAACACATAAGGCTGGGTTTGTTTTGTTTGCCTATAAAAGCTGCACTCAAGTCTCTCTCCCTGCCTAAAATTCTCCTCTCACTATCTGCTCTGATCAGGCCAAAAAAACAAAAAACACTCCGCCATCCATAAAGTCCAGTCTACCTCAATATCTACCATCCAACAAAAAAATTTTTGTTATTTAAATTATTTTTTTTACGCGACAACAAATTTTGTTAGGCGAAGTTTGTATGATGGGTCTAAATATCTATTGCTGCAATTCAAAAGAAAGGCCCAATTCAGTTTTCTATATTCTACTATTTATTTGAAAATATTATTTCAACAGCTTATTAAGAAGATTATAAATATTTAAGTTATACTTTCATCTAGCCTATACGATCCGGGTATTTGCGTAAATTACCACTCAAGGTGAGTACCTGTGACTCTCATTGGGCTTTTTACACCCCCTTGAAATTCTTTTGTTAAGACAAGGATGTTGTGACACTAAAGCACCCTTCGCACCGTTTGTCGTTGATTTTTTTTTATCAGCAAATTAAGAAGATTATAAATATCACATAGATACAAAATAAAATTAGTACAATGGGAAAATAAATGCATTGAGAGAGCTTTGAAGAGTGAATCAAGACTCGCCTAGAGTTGCAGCTCGCGAAATCTCAACCTAGGCCTATCGATTTTTTTACAACAAAACAAAATAAATGAACAAAAGTATAGTTGTCAAGATGCCAACTATACAAAAACCCCTTAGAAAACCGAAAAAAAATCCCTGACAAGCAACCGACACCCGGAAAGCCGCCTCTTTGCCGCCGTTTTTCGTGATACGTATAGACAACCGCCCTTGTGAATAGAAATAAGTGGTCCCTAGTGGGGTCAAGACCATTGGCCTTATAAGGCTAGAAAATGATTTATAAGACTCTAAATGAAAGTGGAGTTTTTCATGTTGGTAAACGAAAGAAGCAGTTCCTACTAGATTATTAAGAGTACTGGCCACAATATATAGCTCCTACTAGAAGACTACAAGTTACAAAACTTAGTAGTGATTCTTAGTAGGAGGACTATTGATTACCGAGTACGGAAAATATCAAATTTTTGTTAGACGAAGTTTGTATGATGGGTCTAAATATCTATTGCTGCAATTCAAAAGAAAGGCCCAATTCACTTTTCTCTATTCTCCTATTTATTTGAAAATATTATTTCAACAACTTATTGTTATTGTTGTTGTCACTGGTTCTAGAGAATATTTCCAACATTAAGACAAATCCTGCGTCCGTCACTCGAGCTGCCGCTCTCTCACTGTCACGCACAAACAGATCTCTCTTCCCTATGTATCTCTTAATTTATTTCTTTGAACTCCATTATGGATCTTCCCAACCTCCAGAGTAAAACCCCATCTTCCCAACTCTCTCTTCTTTACTTCTAACCCATCTTGTGCTTCTCAACACACACACACAAGACCCCACTTCTTACAAGCTTATTTCTCATTATATAAATTATAAAGCAGCGTAGTACAGTCCAGGACCAGGCAGATCTCACCCGTCGGATGTATTTTCATGTGTCTTTTCTGGGTTTTGTTTCATGTATTCCTTATATAAACTCCATGTATTCTCTTCTTTGTCTCAAGCATAGGAAATTAAGGTGTTTTTTTTTTTTTCCTCTCTACCAATGGGGCATGTTGGAGAACCCAAGTTTGAACTTGTTGTCCAGAAAGGAGAAAAAACTCTTGTACCTCCAGCAGAGGAAACAGAGATAGGTCTATACTTCCTCTCCATTCTTGACCAAAACTTCTTCCTCATAAACCTTGACGAAAGTGCAGCCGTGATCGTTCGCACCATTTACTGCTTCAAATCAGAGGACAAGGGAAACGAAAACGCGATTGAAATCATCAAAAGCGCGTTGGCGAAAGTTCTTGTTCGTTACTATCCGTTGGCCGGGCGCCTGACGGTTAGTCCAGATGGGAGGCTGGTAGTGCATTGTACAGGTGAAGGTGCTGTTTTTGTTGAGGCAGAAGCAAATTGGAGAATTGAGGATATTGGAGATTGCACAATGCCTGATCCTGTGACCCTTGGGAAGCTGGTTTGTGGCTTTTCTAATGCCAAAACTATGCTTGAAGTGCCTCCTCTTATGGTTCAGGTTAGTCATTTTCTCTAGGCCTTTGTTTTTTCATTGGTGATTATTTGGTTAAAAATGATTTACAAACTCGAGATTCATCCGGTGATTGCATTCAAAATGACGTGTCGGTGACATTTTTAAAATTTTTATAGCAATTAATGTGATTTCATTTTGGTTGGAGAAGAATGTAGTGAGTCATATTATTCTCTATAGAATTTTTGTTTGTAAGACATTGTCTCATTCGGTATTGCGATAGCGTAAAGACTAGTAAAGAAGGAAAAAGCCATACGCTAGTACGCTACGCCCCTTTATGTATACTTTTTTGTATCTGTTACGTATAATTTTGGTACTTGTTAGTATTTTTTTGGTAGGTTACCGTGAATATTTATGCGAATAGTGAATTTTTTTAAAATCCATAACGGCTCATAACAAGTGTCAAATCCATACATAAGCAAGGTTACCATGAATAGTGACGTGAATAATGGAGTTTTTGAAATTCACAATTTTCAGCAAACTAGGAATCCTATTTACCTCTTTATTTTTATGTTTTTTTAAACAGCATCAGCAAAGATAGGGACACAGAAAAATATAAAAAAACAAAATTGAATAGAACGCATCCGGCCAGCTTATGTGCAGATCGTCAACTTGTTTAAGGAACTAATCTCACTACGCAGGGCCAATTTAAAATTAGGATAAAGTCTCATATAGACTGACCTCGCAAGAGTCGGTATACTGTTTTGAACATGAAGTCTAGAAGGCAACTAATCCCCCAACTCTAAAGTCTTCACCACTAGGCCTACTCCTTAGGTTTAGAATTACCTAACCATAGTATATTTATTTGTGCTCTTTTATCCATATATTTATTTGTGTTCTTTTATCTATATTTGTCTATGTTATATATACTACCTTACATACATACATACAGTACCGGCTTTGGGGCAAATCCCAGAAAACTTGGACTTTCGGCCACTCCAAAAAACCTCAAAATTAGGGGCTCGCAAGTATGCCTTTACGTATGTATGTATATATATAGTCCAACTAGTTTTTTTGTACATGGGTTAGGTATAAATACGCCCAATACAAGATTTGGGGCCTCAAAAATAAGATGGCATAATTGAAATATCATGTAACTTAAG
Organism: Gaultheria prostrata; assembly: GCA_036023075.1. Classification (NCBI taxonomy): domain Eukaryota; kingdom Viridiplantae; phylum Streptophyta; class Magnoliopsida; order Ericales; family Ericaceae; genus Gaultheria; species Gaultheria prostrata. Next base: position 10,033 of record JAXBDA010007827.1, read on the forward strand.
GCCTATTGAGAAAGATTTAGTGAACAAGCTTGACTATCAAGACTTATTTACTACGTTTTCACAAAAAATTCGAGTAGATCGATCTTCAAATGTTAGATTTTGAAGTGTTCTATTTGTTGTTGTTTTTTGTAGTACAATATGTTATTATTTTTACTACGTTTACTACGTTTATATATTTCCTCAGTTTCGGAAAATAAAATAGGAGAGTATACAAATTACGAGTCAAATTTTTTTTTCTTGTAGGTGACAAAGTTCAAATTTGGAGGATTTGTCCTAGGCCTATGCATGAACCACTGTATGTTTGATGGGCTTGGGGCCATGGAATTTGTCAACTCATGGGGTGAAACTGCCAGAGGCCTAACTCTAACAATCCCTCCATTTCTTGATAGAACCATTCTCAAATCTCGAAACCCGCCGAAAATCCAATTCCCCCACCACGAATTCGCAGAGATTGAAGATAAATCCGACACCCATAACCTCTTCAAGGAAGAAATCGTCTACCGATCGTTCTATTTCGACCCAGAAAAGCTCGAAAAACTCAAATCGAAAGCTACTGAGGACGGGGTGATAACTAGTTGCACCACGTTCGAAGCCCTCTCCGCGTTTGTGTGGAGGGCAAGGACTCGGGCGTTGAATATGAGACCTAATCAAGAAATGAAGCTCTTATTCCCGGTCAATGGACGGTTCAGATTAAATCCAAAAATACCACAAGGGTATGTAGGGAATGCGACCGTTTTCAGTTACTCCGTTTGTGCTGTGGGGGAGCTAGTGGAGAACCCGTTATCGTTTGCCGTGAGATTAGTCAAAGAAGCGGTTAAGTTGGTTACAGACGATTATATGAGATCCGTGATTGACTATATTGAGGTTGTTAGGGCGCGGCCTTCTTTGACCGCGACTCTTTTGATCACCATTTGGTCTAGGCTGTCTTTCCACACAACGGATTTCGGGTGGGGGGAGCCGGTCTTATCGTGTCCCGTGGCGTTGCCGGGCAAGGATGGGATTATGTTTCTGCCTCATGGGAGGGAAAGGAAAAGCATCAATGTGCTTCTGGGATTGCCTGCTCCAGCAATGAAAATTTTTCTAGAGCTTATGCAGTTCTAGAAAGGGTGATTTGATTACTAGTAATTTCTTTTATTGGTGATATTTGTTACTATTTGATGCTATTTATGTATTGCCTGTCAGTTTCACTGGAAAGGGAAAAGGTTGAAAAACTTGAACAAATTTCAAGTCCATTCAATGTTGTGGGTGGATGTTTCTGTTTGGAAAAGAAGGGCATAAGAAGTTGAAATATATATCCTCTGTTTTGTTATAAACTAAAAACAAATGATAAAGAAAGTGCATAAAATAAAATAAATAATGAACACAATATGTATATGAATTAGTTCTTCAGAAACTATTGAGATCGTCTTCCAGATAGATCAAATTCTCATTACTTTGAAACTTTCTTATTCCACAGAGGTTTCTCTGGAATTCTGAATGAAATAAACTAACAATTGAAGGCCCTATTTATAGATGAAGATCCAGGGACCTATCCTTGCAAATAAGTTATGATGAGGGACTAAAAGTGTAGTTTGCCTCAATCATACAATCACTAATCACTTAGTCGCCTCAATAATTCATAACATGTTTGTTGATTTTTATTGCTTGTATTCTTTTCATGTACTATTTTGGAGGTATTATGATGTGTGTGAGATTCAAAATTATTTTGAGAGCAATTTGGTTCAGATACACAAAAACAAAGGTAGCTTGCGTGGTTTACGATAAGGCCAAATTCCACTAATTTAAAAAAGCTAAAAAGTCAGCTTATTCCTAAAATTGAGGTAGTCACTCTCTCACAATTAGGGGTGAAAAAAAAAACCGGCGGGACCCGAACCGACCGAAAATTCGGTTTGGGCTTCGGTCGGGCCACACTGGAAAAAACCCGAAAAAACCGAAAAATATTCGGTTCGGTTTCGGTTAATTGAAATTATAATTGCACCGAACCGAACCGAACCGAATAAAGACCGAAATAACCGAAAAGACCGAACCGATTTAGGACCGCACCGAAATAAAACCGAACCGAGCCAATTCTGTAAACCCTCTCTGAATTTTTAATCTCAACCGTTCATACTAGTAAGGTTTGATCTCCACCATCCATCTATACACTATATAAGCAAACCCTAACCCTAATCCTAACTTTACTCTCTCTCATCTCAATCGTCTCCACTGCAGCAGCCAGCACCAGCAGTCATCTCCTCTTCTCACTCTCACTCGTCTCCTCTTCTCGACGTCTCCACCATCTACCGTACATCAAGGTCTCTCTCTCTCAAGTATGTCTACGCTTATCTTCTCTTCAAGTTCTCAAATGCTCACATCGCTATACATGTCTCTCTACGACTGCAGCGGGCAAGCCCTGAACATCTCTATCTCTCTTCCCCTCCAGTTCGTGAGCTAGAGATTTCTCGATGTGATTTCTGCTAGAATCCAAGGTAGGATCACAAAATTGGTATGCGTATTGACTGTACATAGGTTCTTAACTCTTGTTTCCTACGGTGTATATTTTTGTATGTGTGAGAGTGTGATTCTTTGCCCACGCAAAATTAGGAGTGAATTAACCCAAAGCATCAGAAGTCAAGCTGAATAAAAATGCACATTAGTTTTAATCGGTGGAACAACCATCTCTTCGCATTTCTTTTGGATTTTTTTATGCATATTCGTACATCTTATATTCACCTCTCTGCCTTATTTTTTTTCTGGTTTCACACTGATCTGAAACCAGAAAACATTTTCCTTGTTTCATCAGAATATATTAAAGTGCTAGATTATAAGGTATTTTCTCATGTGGGATTTTCTCATTTCTGGATTTCTATAGCACTGTTCTAATTGTTTGTGCTTTGCATGTTGATCTTTTTGCAGAAAATATTGTTCTCTGTGCTAAATTGAAGAGTGGCAAGTGAAGATTGAAAAATTTAATTTCGCGTCTATTTCTTATTTCGAAGAAATGTCTGATCTCGAGGTATTCATTTTATTTCCTCTATGTTAATTTTTTAGATTAACAATATGTCAATATGTAATAAAAGAAAAAGAAAAACAGTAGGTATAAAGATTGATGATGAAAAAAAAATAGTTTGTATGATAGTTTTTTAGATTAACAGTATGGAATTCGACTTTCCTTGTTTTTAGATTGATGATGAAAATGATGATCTTGATATGGACGACATTATGGATGAAGCTGCTGAGTTTGATTTACCTGATGTTGATCTTGATTTGGAAAATGATGATACAAAAAATGAGATTAAAAAAGATGGTGATGGTCTAGTAGCTAATAAGAGGGCTGCTTGCTGGAAAGATTTTCATGTTAATACGCCTGAGGGTCATCCAAAACCTAGGGCAGCTTGCAATTGGTGTAAGAAAACTTATGCATGTCATTCAAAGAACAATTGTACAAAATCGATGGGTCATCATTTAACAAACTTGAGTACCCAATATCCCAAAAGCAAGAGATTTGCGGGTTCTAGGCAAAAACTCCTTAGTTTTGAAAAACAAGAACATGACAATGGTGAAACAAGTGCTAAGGTTGTGAATGTCACCTTTAGTGTTGAGGCATGTAAGAGGGCCCTAGCAGAGATGATAATAATTGATGAGTTGCCATTTGCATTTGTTGAGGGTGAAGGATTCAAAAAATTTATGCATGTCGTTCAACCTAAGTGGGTCAAGATTCCGAGTAGGATTACGGTTGCCAAGCATTGTATGCTCATATACCATGAGGAGAGAAAATCTTTGAAGAAAAAACTTAAGAATCAAAGGTTGTGTCTTACTACGGACACTTGGACTTCGGTCCAAAACTTGAATTACATGTGTCTTACCGGGCATTTCATTGATGAGAATTGGAAGTACCAAAAGAGAATTCTCAATTTTTGTGTTGTTCCTAATCATAAGGGTGAGACTCTTGGTAAAATAATTGAGACCAAGTTGTTGGAGTGGGGGATTGATAAGTTTTTAACCATGACGGTTGATAATGCGTCTTCTAATAATCTTTTGGTTGGTTACTTAAAAAAGAAGACCAAAGATAGGAAGGCAACCGTTTTAAATCATGACTTCTTGCATGTGAGATGTTCCGCACATATCTTGAATCTAATTGTGCGTGATGGATTAGAAGAGATTGAGTCCTCTATTGCGAGTGTGCGAAATGTAGTGAGGTATGTGAGGTCTTCCCCGAAAAGGATGGAGGAGTTTTGGTCATGTGTTAAGAAAGAGGAGATTACATGTACACTTAGACCTTGTTTGGATGTGCCTACTCGGTGGAACTATACTTATTTCATGTTGGATAGGGCTCTTACTTATCAAAAGGCTTTTGATCGATTATGTGATGACACGGCCTTCAAATTAACACAAATTGAAGAGGAGGGAGATGATGAATTCGATGATCTTGAGTTTTGTGACTTTGAGGTTCATAGTGGGATGATTGAAGAGAGAGATAGAGAGAGAGGGAGAGGAAGGGGGAAAGGGAGGGGGAAAAAAATGTTGGGTCTCCAACTTCAACGGATTGGGATAAGGTTAAGTTGTACGTGTCATTTCTTAAAGTGTTCTACGTTGCAACATTAAAATTCTCGGGTTCTTTGTATGTCACTTGCAATGCTTTTTTTGATGAAATGGTGGTGATTCAACAAGCTATTACCAAGTTGTGTGAAACCAATGATAGTATTTTGTATCCTTTGGCCCATGGTATGAGTGCAAAGTTTGATAAGTTTTGGGGAAATTTTGAAAAGATTAACTCAATGATGTTTTATGCGGTTGTTCTTGATCCTAGATGCAAGGTTAAGTTCTTTCAATATTGTTTTCTAAATACTTTGGGCTATGATAAGAAGTTGGTAAGTGAGGTGACGGATAAGATAAGATATGGGATTACCAATTTGTTTGAATGGTATGTGAAGAACAATGCAAGTGTGAATGTGCGTCGAGAGGAGGTTGGGGGAGAATCAAATAACGTGGTTTTAGATGAAGAGGATAATTCTAAATCTCTAAAATCTCTTTTCAAGATGCATGAACAAAATGAAACAAACATGGCAAGCAAATCAGAGTTGGAAAAGTATCTATTGGAAGATGATGATGATAGATTTGATATATTGAAGTGGTGGAAAGACAATTCCTCTAAGTATCCTATTCTATCCCAAGTAGCACGAGATGTGCTAGCTATTCCCGTGTCCACGGTCGCCTCCGAATCCGCTTTTAGCACGAGTGGACGGGTGATCGATCCATATCGAAGTTCACTCGCTCACAATACCGTGGAGGCTCTTATTTGCGCTCAACAATGGATAAAGAAGCCAACTAAAATCAATCTTAGAGATCAACTAGATGAGTTGGAGCAATTGGATTCAGGTACTACATTTAGTTTTTACTTGTGTTTTTGTTTTCTTTATTTAAAGCTACTTAATTACTTCTTTGTTGGATAAGTTACTTGTTTTTCTTTGTGTTTGTATTTTTTTTAAGTTCTGGAGTCGGGTGGTAAGGCTAAGGCCTAAGGGTTGCTGACTGTTGCTGCTGGTATTTACTTGTGCATTTCTCTGAATAACTTTCAGCTTTGCTAGTGTTCTATATCGTGCTTTGTGAAGTTAAGAGTTTGAGGCACATTTTTTAGTTTATGACTGTTGCTGACTGTTTTTTCACCCTAAGGGTTGCTGATAGCAGACATTACGTAGCCAGAATTTATTTTGCTTGTTGATTTGTGAGAAATGAAAAGAAATGAAAATCTTAAGAGTAAGGTGAAATGAAGTTAGATTTCTCATATATCGTGCTTGTTCTATCATAAGCTAGTGTTCTATATCTTAAGAGTAGGGTGAAATGAAAAGCTAGTGTTCTATATCATGTTGATTTGTGAGAAATGAAAGAAGTTTTCTCATTTATTCTATGAACTAATGTTTCTTGATTGACTGGCCAGTTTTTGCTAACTAGATTCTCATGTTTGTTGTGCAGTTGTTTTTAAAATCCATTTATATATGAGTTCAGAAGGGCCATTATACTCATTCTCTGTGTGCCCATATATTGAATTAAATGATAACCATTTTGCTCGATCATCTTTGTAAATGGCACCAACCATATTGATCCTAACTGGAAGACCTATATTATAATTTGTTTTTGAATAGACGACGCCAATTCAATTCAGGATACATCACATAAAAATGCGTAAAAAGTCAAAAAACCAAAAAACTATCTTAGCGGAACGCCCCCTAAGTCATGTTTTAATAATTAGAGCATGTTCATTTTGTATGACCTGCTTTCAATTATTTCTATGGGCAAAAATCATTTACCTCCCCTGAGGTTTCCGACAACCCCAGATGCCTCCCCTACTTTTTCTGAAAATGCAGTTTCCTCCCTTGAGGTTCTAGTTTGAGTTTCAATTTCATCCTTCCGTTAGTTGACCATCCACCTACCTAACGGTTTTTGATGATGTCACTTATT
>JAXBDA010007828.1:0-16469 GCA_036023075.1 Gaultheria prostrata
ATGAATGCCATGCTTTGATCTTGTCAACATGGGATGAGTATTAAGAACAGATACATGAGGAGACTGAGGAAGTTGAGCAACAGTAGATGCAGATGTATTAGACACACCAGAAGATGAAATAGGAACAAAAGGGAACTCAGAAGGAACATATGGAGCAGTGGGACACTCATGGGTGACACATGTAGGTAGATTATGAGTGGACTGAAAAACTGAATCAGAAACAGAAGATGAAGATGAAAAATTAGGATCAGAAACAGAAGTATGTGAGTTAAGAGATGAGGAAGGCAAGACTGTCACTACAATGTCATCAAAGCTTGTGAGAGGTGGAGAAAACTTGACTGTTGTAGCAGGAGAATACCAAACTGCTACTTAACAGAAACAATACCAAACTCTGTTATACTTAACAGACTACTCTAAGTACTGATTAATGAAAATTAATCTAAGTACAGATTAATGACCTTGCTTAACACATCACAAATGACAGACCTTTTATTTGTAATATATTAACATGTTAGTAAAAGTTACATTAATACAAGGGACCTGCTGTGCAAAGCAAAGGAGTCGAGCTCTAAACCTCAGCCTCCGGTTGATAGATTACGTATTGATGTTGTAATTTTTGTTTTTTTTGGGTCTTAATAAATAGATTTTTACCATTAAGTCTACAAAAGAAGCATCTAATTACTATTAAGGTAAGTCATTCTTTTTAATTACCATTAAGGCAAGCCACTCTTTTTTGGGGTTAAGGTTTATGGTGCACTTTCCTATTAGATACGTTTTAGTGATTTATGCACTTTCATGGGGTACCCTAGGGTTTAGGTATAGTCACTTTCATAAAGTACCCTAGGGTTTAGGTTTAGGGTGCACTTTCCTACTATAGGGTTTTAGTGGTGCATTTTCATACGGTACGTTGGGTTTAGACACTTTCGTAGGGTACCCTAGGATTTAAGTTCAGGTACTTTCATAGGATACCTAGGATTTAGGAATTGAAGAGGAAGCGGTCAACAGGGGTTATCGGCGCTTTATGAGAAATCACCCAGACCTGGATGTAACTTGGGTCCCTTTTTCTGACCGGCCCGTAATTCTCTCCTTAATGAGAGGGTGTTTGGCTACCTCCTTATTGCATTTTCTCCTTTTCATTTTCTCCTTTTGGGTGTTTGGGGGAGAACACCCAGAACACATTCTCAGAAAACTCATTTTCGATTTTGAACAATCTAGGTGAGAAGTTAAAAAGAGGTTGGAAGCTACTTTTCCATTTCTACTTCTACTTCTCATTCTCATGTGCAAAATGCATTATGCATATTTCTTTCCAACACTCCTCCCAAATTCAAAATATATTCTGACCATAATTTAAAAAATCAAAAAATTAAAAATAAAAAGCTGAAACATAGGTTCCCAAATAGTAACACCCCTAAATCCAACATGGAAGCTGGACCAATGACGGAGTCCTCGGCACAAGCCTGATTCCAATGGGAAACTACTAATGTGGGCCGCATCTTAAGAGATCCGGTAGAAACGCTGGCTCGGCCTATCAATTTGGGTTAAGAAGCCCAACTAACCTAACCAGAACAAGCCCAAAATGGGAAACAAAAAAAAAAAAAAAAATTCCATCGTTTTTTTCTTTTCAGAAATTGAATACCAGTAATGTTATATGAGTCGCTCCAACAAATTTGTCTGAGCAATCCCTACTATATATAGAGGGAGGGTTTTGGTTTCGTATGGCAATTTTACCAAACTGCCCTCTCTTTATATGTAAACCCAACATGTTTCCCTTCATTCTGATAGTTTGGTATTAACCTTTTTTTAGCCTTTGCAATCTTTTTTGGATTAAATTTTTTTATCCTTTGCAATCTTTTTCGGATAAAAAAATAAGATACATCCGAGCATAATTGTTTATTCTTTTTTGTATAAAAATATGTGGAAACTCTATATCCATCTCAAAACCAATTAGCAATAAGTGGAGAGGTCCCAGCATATATTAAACGATCACACATTCCTCTCCTAAGTAATGTAAGACAATATTTCTTAACAAAATAAACTACTAATAGAGATCTTTAAATCGATGCGGAAAAATTAAAAAAATTGTGTACGAAATTATTCCACATTGCTGGCTTGTTGGTTTTACATTGGTGGTTTGTTGGCTTCGCAATTTTCTTCAGATAAAAAAAAAAGTACTTCTGTGCATAATTATTTTTTGTTTTGCACCAAAATAAGCTACTACTAGTGGAAAATTGCGTATGAAAGTATTTCACATTGCTAGCTTGTTGGTTTTTCACAATTTTCGGGTAAAAAAAATAAAGTACAGTTGCTCATAATTTTTTTTTATTTTTTGCACCATATTATATACTACGAAAGTATTTAATTTTTGGGCTGAATAATGCATTTTTTTTTATAATGAGCCATGCGAGGCGCGCAATCACAGCGCTAGTGGTAACTAACAGGAAAGTGAATTCATGAATCGTCCAACAGTTCACGTTGCATCCATTTCACTTTGTGTGGGGCACTTTCTTTTTCTACCATGTGGGGTCTTCCTTTTCAACCAGTTCTTTTTCTTTCATTACCTTCGAAAATAGAAATAAAAACTGGATAAACCGATAGAGCATTAACGATATCTGCTTGATCTAATTTTTACAAGCTAATGCTAAAAATTATATTGAAAATATGAATAGTTCTGATCATCTGTGTTGGACTCCTAGTGGGTTCAAATAAACTGATTGGTACAATTTATGTACAAAAAATTCTATACCCATAGTACTGTCCATAAGGAATCAAGAGCAAAATGAATGGATAATAAGCTGGTCAGGACAACAGAGTTATCCAAAAGAAAAAAAAATGATCGAGTACTATTGTTGGAAAAAAATACGTTAACGTTCACGAGTAATGTAAAACATTATTTCATTACATTGGGGACGGGTTATTGAATATTAAATGACCAATCTTTTACCAGTTTAACTAGACCTATGCGAATGACGGAACAAGTATAAAATATCCATTTTCTAAGAAAATTCGAAAATCATAGAAGGAATCCATCGGAGCAATGAATTAAATGTGCATTAATCAACAGTGGGCCAAGTTTTGGATTCACAAGAAAATATAAACCTTATCATTCTCCAATTTGCAAGTACTTTTGCATCTCTAGAGGATGTTTTCTTTAGGACTATAATGTAAGTAGATATAAACAAGAGGATATATAACTTTGGGTAAGTAGATTGACATCCATTTGCTTTTTCCCTGGACAAACAAACACATCTGACATCCCCCCACCTTATCTTTTCTGATTGATATTTCCATTCCACAATGTTGTTTTTGTAGCTTGAAATGTTTGGTACTCAATTCCAAATATGTTTACATTATGCGTACTATTGATTCTTATTTATGTCACAGTGCTCACTTTAATTAAAACACTCAATATTCAAATAATGCAACCAAAATTATTAGGGCGGCGTTAATACCACGATCACTTTTTTTTTTTTGGCTTATTTGCAAGGACACCCCCTCAACTATCACGTTTTGGTAACATGACTCCCTAAATTAAAAAAATATGCAAACATGACCCCCTCAACTATAAAAATCCAGCAACTTCAGCCCCGCCCCTCAAATCCGTTAAATATTTGGACGGGAACGTGTGACAAGACAAAAATAGCCTCGGTTACTTATTATTAGCTATTGAAGGAGTAAAAATATTTATTCAGGGAGGAGAGGTCGATGTTGACAGCTGGTGAGTTCTTGCTGTTGCGGCCTAGGATGATTAAGTCTGCATGTAGTACTCAAAGTCTTCTCCTTGGAGCTTTGCAAAACCCGCCTCCACACCGCCTATAGTGGTTTCCATTAGATGTGGGACAAAATTCTAGAGAGAGAGAGAGAGAGAGAGGAATTGTGAAGGAGGCCTGGGAGGGGATGTAAAAGTAAAGGAAAATTGTTGTTTTTGTTATGATTTTAGATCTCTGAGTATAAATTGTTAGAACATGGGCTCAATTCAATCTTAGAATACTTTGAAATCTGAGTTTGAAACTTTGGGGAAAATCTGGATTTTGCAAAACTCTGGGTTAATTTGCAAGTTTTTGGAAATCTGTGTTTGGTTTGGTTTGGAGAGGGAAAAGAGATGACGGGAGAGAGGAGGGGAGATGGAAGAGGGCATTTTGGGGTTTTTTTTTCATAGGAAATTGTAGATTTTCCATTATCACAAGAACAGATTACACATCAGACAAACCCAAGAAAAACTTGGACTACGATGTGCCAATAATGTACAAACCCCATCCGACAATGGAACGCCGCTATGCCAACCAAGCAAGAAAACCACGAGCCGATCCAGGGATGTTGCTATTTGTGGACATTACGATCCCCAACAAACACGGCCGTGGCCGGCAAGCGCATCAGAAACAATCTACAACCCCGGCAACGGAGAACAACTCCGGCCAAAACAACAACAACGAGATGAAAAAACCCTTTATTTTCCACCATCCCACCCACCGGATCTGGTGAAACCAGACCGGGACACAACACCCAAATTGGGGAAACCAACCGGGACAACCAAAAAACACCCTAAATCACCTACCTCCTTATTAGCTCCACCATGGACCACATCAGCAGGAAAACTTGAAAGTAGATCAAGGACGAGACGGACCGAATCAACCCACGAACCAACGGCCGGAGCAGATCACCCGCCGGAGCTCAGCTTCACTTGAACACCTCAGGGCGGGGACATGGTTATCGGAGGGAGAAAGGTGGAGGAAAGGGAAGGGGGGAGAGAGGCGGAGGAGGAGCCTCCTCCCCCCGAGCGGAAAAACCGGATTTGGGAGAAGGTGAGAAGGGGGGGGGGGTGTTAGAAAGAGAGTTTTGGGTAGGGCATTTTGGGGTTAATTTTTCATTTTCAACTTTTCAATTCCAAAATCTTAAATTTTTCTAATGGATTTGGACGGAAGTGGTGAAGTTGCAGAATTTTGATAGTTAAGGGTGTCATGTTAGCACGTTTTTTAGTTGAGATCATGTTGCCCAAATGTAATAGTTGAGGGGGTGTCCTTGCAATTGAGCCCTTTTTATTTTTTTATTTTTTATGTCACTACTCACTAACAGTCAGTTTGATCTCCCCATTTTGCCCTAGCCTCTATCGTGTCATTCTCTCTCAACTACTTCTTGTTCCCCCTCTCTCACTCATTCCCCAGCATTCACTGATGAGAAAAAAAATCTCACATCTCCTAAGGCCTCTCTTTGACCTCGTGTCTTTGTTTAATTTTTCACACTCTGAAAGTATTCCCAAAACGATAACCGCCACCATATCCACCTCCACCCTCTGTCACTACAAGTCTGCTCCTCTATCTTCTCTCTCCAAAAATGTGCCACCACTGTCGCGTCGACCCATTCATCTCTTAGAGTATCTACATTTGAAGTTGTTAAAAATGTTTGTTATATGACACAAAGTGTTAAAAGTGGGACCCAAAAATTGTGTGTTAGAGGGTTGTTAGGTAAGGAATGAAAAAATGGCTCCATTTGACAATTTTAGAGATTATGTTAGTAATAAAGTGGGACCCATGCTCTCTATTCACTCTCCTCTTTCTCCCTTTATTTCCTCCCTTCATTTTTCTCGCTTCTGTCTGAAGTCAGAGTAGTCTGACTGGTCAGTCCTTCTCTCCTCCCCTCCCTCTCTATCTCTCTCCTCTCTCATGCGTGCTGGGGTGCTCTCTCACTGTGGAGATGGGTTAACTTCTGACACAAACTTGGAAGAGAAAAAGTGGTCCTAACAATGTCAAATGGAGCAAAATTTTTTGCATTTTCTTGTTAACTCACTAACTTATGACACTAAAGTGGTCTAACAATGTCAAATGTAGATGCTCTTATTACCGATGAAAATTGTTCAAGAATGAATTTGGCTAGCTAGCTTCTTTTTTCTTTTTGGATTCTCTACTTTTTATCTTTTATTTCCCTCTCTTTAATGTTTGTACTATGTATATCCCTAATCAAGGTGCCAAAAAGATGGAGTCAAAGAAACAATTGGAGAGTCAACTTAATCCAATCTAAATTAATTAAAGAATAAATGAAGAGATTTTGTACTGGACTAGATTAGATATACCTGAACTAATTTTTGAAAGACCTATCCCATCATCTATGGTGAGGGACGTATAATAACCGGGACAAATTAAAGCCCCGTATGAATTATTCTCATAAATATTTTCAGTGGGAATCGGAAATCCTAGATAATATAAAGCGAGATTAACTTGGAATATTAATCAAGCTCTCCCATAATAACCACTATGGCTTGATGTTACATAATTAGGTACTAAAATAGTTAAAAATCATAAAAAGGTTCAATTCCTTTCATGGTGGGGATGAAATAAAACATTTCTAATCCCTCCATTTCATGCAATCTCATGTAGGAAATCTTATCACGTACAACTTAATTTGCATGGTTTATTGAAAGAAAAGGCTACATAATTTTATTTAATCAGTGCATTATAGGGCTAAGCCTAGGCTTTTTTAGCCACTGAAACTCCATTTGATATCCAGTTTACAAAGACAATCACCACAACAGAGAAGCAAAGCTTGCAATAATGGAGTTCAAAAGGGCCTTTCATCAAAGAATAAAAGCCACCATTTTTACAAAAGGTTACAGCTTTCAGTTTTTTTTTTTTTAAATAATATTTTTTGAACATAAAAGCTTTTCAGTTATTGCAAGAGAATATGCATGGATCTCCTCCTTCAACAGACTTTTCAGCCCCCATCAAAGCACTCAATGCCACCTTTTCCAATCTGCAAAGTTTTTCATTTACTAAACACTCTCTTTAATTAGTATGCACCTTGCTTTTCTTGAGTGCATGAAATTCCAATATATAGAGTAATTCTACGACGACCATAGGAACAGGTTACAGAACTGGCCAACAGAAAATGCATGGAAGTTTGTAATTTTGCAAAAGTAGGCCCCACCATAGTAGATTTTAAATCCCGACATCCATACAATTTATGTGGCCAGTTCTGTATGCCTGTAAAATTATTTAGATTCGAATATTGATCAAATCCAACCGTTGACAGAAGACGGGTGGCAGAGGGATTGAACACCAACACCCAAGAAATCCCTAGTCTGCCCTCCAGCAGCAACACTTTCTTCCTTCTGTATGTTCCGGCGCTTCGAGGGGTACATCTGGAACTGATTAAAGTTGGAGAAATCAGTTCCTCCACTCTCCACCTCACTTCCAACACAAGTTGTTATACTTGGGTTTGCACCATACATTAGTCCACAAAACTTGTTCCCATCTTGCCCTTGATTATTATAACTAGAAGTTGCACCAATTTGTGCAGCCTTCTGTAACAAAGCCGTGGCAGAAGTATTTGCGGAAGCAATTTGCTGAGACTGGTTATGGATTCCAATTCCATACAAGGAAGGAATCGCAATGCTCGTCATTTCGTCGGTATTGCTCGAACCAATCTTGTTTCCAAACACCCAATTCATTTGGTAATCGGATGGTGGGGGATTCGGGCACAGAGCCACTGGATCCCCCATTTGATGAGGAATCTCTTGGAAATTACTGTTTCCATTAATCCAAATAGGGAGTGGTAATTGCTTGTTTGGAGTGGGATTTTCATCGTTTTTCGTTGAGGTTGGAATGAAAACTGGGGAGAAGTTTTGGGCCATTATCGTCGGGCCCATTTGGGCGCCGATGAAATGGTAACTGATGTTGTTAGGAGTGGCCATTGTGGTGGTGTTGATGTTTGATGCCGCGGCGACCCTGGCTGATTCTTCGGCTAAGGCATCGCAGAAGGCTCTGTGAGTGATGAAGCTATCTCGCCTACAAGGAATTTACGGGTAATCATTTGGCATATGTTAGAATTAAAAAATACTACTCCTATATAGTTTATGAAACTAATAGCACATCAATAATCGTACACAAAAAGTTGGTTCTGGTTATAATCCAGAAATTATTCGTGTACTGTATTTTCCAAAAGCTTGAAACAAAACTTCAGAAGAGAGAACAATAGACCAAGAGGGAAAACATGATTGTACCATTTGAAAGGTGAAACCTGGACCTTCGTATCGGCATTTCTTTTTTGTTTCGACAAGCAAGGGTGTCCAAGCAAGTTTATGGGTACCTCAACTAATCTCCTTTATATCGCCGATGGGGTGTGCAGGTCCAGTTGGGCGGATTGAGAGTGTATTTTTCAACCAACCATAATTGCCAGGTTAACAAATTTTAAACTCGTCGCCAACCCACCGACCTTTAAAACCAGTGGGTTGGTTGATTTTTTTTTTTTTTTGCGGTTTTAGGTGGCTTTAGTGGGTTGGAAAAACTTCTAGAAATCCCTTTCTTCCGTTCCGCACCCAAACCGATCCGTTTAAATTTTGTGTTTACCCGTCCAACTCAACCTGCTTATATTTTAACCCATTTTCGGCATCCATGGGTTGGGTTGAATTGGCGGGTTGGTGGATTTTTAGAACATCCCTACACGCCAGGACTACTGAATTCCACGAGAAATTATTCTTTTACAGCCTGACCCCAAAAATAAAATACCGATCAATTGTGTGAGGAGGAACCCACCAATCAACTAGACTAACCCTTGTGAGTCTGTGACTCTTCATATCAGTAGTTGGACATAGAGAACCTAATTGATCTCAGCTATGAAAGTAATAAAAAATACTCCGTCCATCCCATTTTGTTTATTAATTTTTGATAATTGTGGCAGTTTTCGATTGCTTGCATCTTTTAATATTAATCTCCAAATATATGCAATATTGATCTTGTTTGATAGTTCATGATTAATTTTATTTTTAGAGTACTACCAAAAATTTGCCGATCAAATAGAAATACTATCAAAAAATAAAAACTAGAACTATTGATCTACAAAAATGGATGCCTAATTGTAAATAAACAAATTACGAGAACAAGAGAAATACTTATTGACGCATGACCATGGAACCAACATTGCTAGACTTATCGAGGAAAGCACCATTATTTATTAAATAATGGTTCAATAAGCGCAACTCACAATAAAGGCGTGTAAAAAAAAAAAACCGATTTCCTCCCAAATTCGATTTGCTAGCTAGAACCTAAAATAGTCACAAAATTTAATGTCTTTTTGGCACACTACGTCTAAATTCCATTAAAAAAACCAATTTCCCCTCAAATTCCTTTTACTAGTCAAAAGTGAGTGTTGTTTCGCTAATATTTTTGTAATAAGAGAATAAGTAGACGAAAGATATCGAAATACCATTGAAAATACCGAAAATACACTAGCGAAAACTTAGTCTATATCTTTACGTGATATTTCTAGTCAACCGGAAAGCTCAAAGCCCAAAGATACAAAAATAAAAAATAAAAAAAAACAAACCAAGCTAGTGATCTCGGTTATAGACCAAACTATCACAATCTATTAAAACAAAAACACTTCCAAGGAGGCTAAGTGGCTAATGAAAATTGGTCTGAACACCACTGAGTTATAAAAAAACACCGTCAATGCAGCTAATATAACTTGAATTTGGCCATCTTGGTTCTTTCTTAATTTCTTTCTTCTTTGTTGGGGTAGGTTGATACCTTTATCAGCCTAACCCTATTACAGTATTACTTCAAACTTTTATTTAATCCTCCTTTTCCCTTCATAAAATATTTTTCGTTGCCGATAAAAAAAATGCAGCTAGCCTTTTTGTGCTTTGTTGTTTATATGGTTTTGTTGGCTTCGGGTGTATTTTCATTGTTGTATCAAGACATTTCAGGCCCATAGACTCTGCCCATTGGGTATTCCAACTTTTGGTTGGATTCTCTTCATCTTGATGTACCCGTTATCGAGATTCTTTAACAAAATTTTATTTGCCGATAAAAAACAAAAATAAAAATGCAGCTAGCTAATACTAGTCGAAAATAAAAATCTAGATGAAGTAAAAATCATTTTAAGTACCTGGAAAATATAGTACCACAGTCACACTTGTACTCCCTCGTCCCACAAGTTTTGGAATGAGCCTTCCAATCCGACTGCACAGCGTATCGCTTCGAGCACTTCTCGCACTTCCACTTCTTCTCGCCGTGCTTCCTGCAGAAGTGTTTCTTTATCCCGGTTAGGTCGCCGAGTGCTCTAGAAGGGTGGTGGTGGACACAAGTCTTTTCGGGGCACACGTAAGCGCGCTTCCGAATTTCCTTGCTTGTCCTTTGCTTCAGCTTCCATGGCAAGTTATGTCCCCGCCTGTGTAATTGCAAGTTTTGATCCCTTTGGAACCCTTTCCCGCATATCTCACACAGGAATCGGTTGGTCGCCATTAGGGTTTTGGGCGATAGCGCGATGACTTCGGCCTCAGGATCTGAGAGATATATTGATAGTGATCGGATTAATAATCGCGTTTCACATAATCATAAAGAAAAGAATAAATATTATTCTTCAAATATTTTTCAACAGCGATGTCAAATGCCAAAAACATTTTTATTGTTGCGTTGATCGGCAAAAGAAAATTTTATTAATTAGAAAATACAAAGCACAACAACGATTAACAAAAGATATATAAATATGCAATTATTATAAATAAAATAGGGCAAATAAGTTAATCAAGATGAAGAAACTAAAAATAGGGGAAAAGACATGGAACTATGGAAGTGACTAACTGAGGAACTATGTCAAGTTCGTAAAAGCTGAAAAACAAATCTGAAAAAAAAGATTGATCATGTTGGTATACCCATGAATATACCAAGGATTATAGGAATCAAGAAAGAAAGTTTGTAAACGATCCGAAAAATAAATAGTTATGTATGAATATCCATGAATATACCAGTGTTCATAAAGCTAGGCTGAAAGAAAGATAAAAAGCAAAGCAAGCAAGCAAGAAAGAAAGGAAAGCTATCTACGTATGTGTATTATTTTTTTGATCGGCGAAGAAATTTTATTGAGAAGCTTGACAAGGGTACATCGAGAAAATAGTGAGACTTGCCTGGATTTCCAGGGAGATTTCTCTTCTTCCTTAGAGGGGGAGGAAGATTGGATCCATCACTTGGGTTTGGATTAAACCCATTTGGAATTGCTTCTTCTACCATTTTCTCAAACATGTCAACTCTTTTTCTTCAAACTTTGGAAAACCACAAAAGTGTTAGAGAAAGAACTAAGAGAAAAACACCAGAGAATGAGTGGCTTAATAACAAGAGCTCAAGGACTCTCTCTCTCTCTCCTCAAATGTCTTGCAGTCTTTTTTTAACAAGTTTTGGTTGGAATGAGAATAAAATAGGAATAGTTTTATGGGAGGCGGTGAAAAGTGGAAGTTGAAGGGGGGAACATAGAGGGAAAGGGAGGTGGCAAAAACACAAAGGTGCATCATGACACATATCATGAGAGGGAAAGCTATATATCTCTCTGTGTATATTTTTTGCCTTTCTCTCCTTGGAAATGATTATCCCATAATTTGCTAGCTTTTTGGTTTTTATTATTTTCTATTGTGATATCTTCCAATCACCATGTCGAAAGTATCTTTGTTTGTAATAGAAAAATACTAGCTTACTATTTGAAATAACCCCACAAAATATTTTGTGACCAGCTATGTTTATCCACATAAGTAATTATTAAGTCTTTTGATAGTGCTTAATTATTTTTCATATTATGTACTAATGATTGTTAGTTCGATAAATTATGGAGTCTAGAAATTTATTTCAGATGGAAAATTTCTTTTTATGATCGATGATAAGTGTTTTACTATGGTTACTTTGTGATGTAATTTTGTTGTCCTTTTGATAATTAGGTTCTCTGGTCATTGGGCAAATTTATATGGGGATAATTGGGTGTTTAAATGCATTGCCCCAAAAAGATTTGAATAAATGAAATACTGTATTGTTTTTTTTAATAAAAGAAATTCATTAATCGTTTGAAAAAAGAATACAAAGATTAATCGGACCAAGTGCACACGCCAAAACTTGGGGAAATATCTAACTGCAAAAACTTGAAATTAAATGGATAAGCAGTTTGGGAAATATGATACTTTTAGCCCCTTGGGCTCCGTTCATTTTTCAAGAATGTTACGTGAGAAAGTTAATCCTGAGAAAAGTAAAATGAAGTGAAGTAAAAGAATTTTTTTTTTACTTTTCCTGTGAGTGTTCACTTAATAAAGAATTTTTCCAGAAAAGTGTAATTGATGGGAGCAAACTTTTCCACGACACGTAATTCTTTTCTTTTTGCAGGATGTATTTTGAGGGAAAGTGAGTCATAGTGGAAAAATTATTTTTGTGGGTCACATTATTTTTCTGGTAACTGAACACTCCAAAACTAATGGGAAAATTAATTTTCCTATCATTTCTCATACTTTCTTGACAAATTGAACGAGGCCTTGGGGAAATTGCTAGATCCTACATGCGGTAAAAAGCAATTGAGGCTCAGTTTCCCACTTGATAAAATCAAAATCTAAATTTGATAAAATCAAATGTGAAACTGGGCCTAAACGGGAATGAGCACCCTTTGATTCAAGTGGGTGTAATGAGACTTTTGGTAGTAATTTTTTTTTGACAGCTAAAGTTGAAAAAGCAGATCTTTTATTAGAGAGTGATTGATGAGCAATACCCATCTAACAAAAGGTTGCATTGTCAAGAAATGAATGGACAAAGCAATATTCCCAAGAAAGATAGGTTTTGACTATTGGATATAGGGTCTTCCTACTCTTATTGTGCGTCCGATGGCACACAATAAGCGCACAAAAAAATATTTAAAAAAAAACTCGCACTTCAATGCATATTTTATATTTTCCAATATATTTACACCTATTTTTATATCATTTTCACATGCTTCAATGCCATTTTTCAACCTTAACATGCGCCCAATGAACACATGTTGACATTTTCCTTATACAAAGCTTCAAGTGTAAATATTCACCACACAACTTATTTTGATGATTCAAACAGTTTATTTTTGGCCTGTTATATATAATACGTAGATTATTCCGGGATGACAAAAAAAATATCTTTTCTTTTTATTCATCTAAATATTTCATTAGTTTTGCCTAGAAAGGAAAAAGGAAACTATGATTTCAGAAAAAAAAAAAAGGAGTTAAGTAAATAAGTTGCTGGATGTTTTTTTTTTTTTTTTTTCTATTCCAAATTCATGGATTCCAAAGGATGAAAAAGCCATGCACGTGCCCAACTGTCAAAGACGGTGAAATCCAAAGCAACCGAGGAACAAAGCACGCATAAAAGGGAATAATCGTCCTTATGGCTGTGTCGTATGGTAGGCCCATATTTCATTTTTTACAGTAAAATAATTTTTCTCACAACATAGCCAATGATTTGGCTAGTCCATATATAGGAGCATTCAAATGCTTCTAAATTAGCCTACTCTTGGGGTTGAAAATTAGATCTCATTTGTGCTTATGTGGGCATTTATTGAAAACCAATTTTGAAGAGCCAACTCGTAGGGTTCAAAATTGAAACTTAATGATATTGGGAGAGGTGGTTCAAGTCTCTATTTATTTTTATTCTCTGTTTGTATTTTGCCCGTTCATTTCTTATTCAGTTGCGCTCTATTTATGAAAATTTGCATCTCTACGCGGGGTTGAATGTGAGAGAGAGTATTAGATAACTTGATAAATGTTTCTGGGTCCATTTTCTAACAGCTTAAGCTTTTGAGACAACTAATAACTTAACATGGTACGTAGAGAAATTTTAGTTTCGGTTTCGACAAAGTGTAGTGTGGTTATGTGGTGCTTCGAAACATTGCTTCCTGACGAATATATGATAATCCCTCTGTCCATTTTTTAGTGTCGACATTTCTATTTTGGGATGTCTCTTAATAAGTGTGTGTTTTGAAAAGTTAATGGGTAAAAACTTGTACAATTACTACCATTCTACCCCTTTGAAAAGTTAGTGGGTAAAGAGTTAGTGAGGAAAGGTGGAAGAAAATTTTGGAAAGTGGCGGTAAAAATTGATGTGAAAAGTGTAAAGTAGGGATAAAAATTACTGTGAGATACATATAAATTAGATTTATGAAGTAACACACATTTAAAAGGGACGGAGAGAGTATCTATCTGCATATCAATTTTTGCACCATATTTTTCCACTTGACCATGAAATTAGCTTTAACAAGATAAATTTAAAATTACATTTTTTTTACTATTAAAAATCCGTGATGATCAGCATGGTAGTGATGATGATGAAGATGATGATGAATTGAAGGTGTACAAAATAGAGAAAAGTCGTTGGACGGTTAATTTGATTGTTGGGTTTTTCTTTTGAATGGTAGATGATTACCACTTTAGAGCTTTAAAGATTTAGTTTTCTGTCGAATCATTCAGGTTTCTTTCTTTGAAAGTCTGTCCTGGGATTTTTTTGCCGACCAAAACAGACGGGAGCTGCTCCCCCCAAGACCTCATCTCCACCATATCCTTCAAAACCCAACTTTGTGCATGAGCCATATGTTGGAGATATGCCTTGAATTCAAGACGTTCGAAAAAAGATATAAAATTTAGTGTGAAATGATGTTCGCAGCTGTGTTGGTCCGGATCTTGATGTCGTTGGTCCGGACCAAGGGTTCATTAAGTGATAGGCACGCAATATCGTAGATATAAGTGCCTTAATAGGGTAGTGCTAACACGTTTTTATCTTATTTATTCCCTATTTCCCACTTGATGCGTTGCTTTGGTATGTGTTTGTGTTTTTGTTAATTTTCAGGAAAATAAGGCTATTTTAGCGCCGAGATTGGATTGCAGAGACTTGAAGGCCGTGATAGAACACGAGCGCTACAAGGAAATCAATAGAGCGCTCGGGAATAGCACAACAGGGCTCACAAACTGAACAGAAGTGGTGTAGCGCTACCGAGGGAATAGAGTCAAAAGTCAAAGGAGGCAAGTCAATCGGTCAAAGGGAAGTTAAGGGGTTAGGTAGGGCTACACCAAAAATGGTCTAGCGCTACCGAGTGGCTTATAAGCACGAGATAAGGGTTCGGGAGGGCTACACCAAAAGTGGTGTAGCGCTACCGAGGGCCTTAAGTGGCGTTGGAACGGTGGCGTTTTGGGCCTTCGTGCAGTCCGATTTCGAATTCTTTTAGGGTTTTAATTGTAATGGCGGGGGGTTTAGTATAAATACCCCTTTAGAACTCGAAATTAGGGTTCCACAGTTCATAACCTTCATTCTATTTTCTTAATTTTGGCTGCTGTTTTTAGGTTTCGATTCCAGATTCAAGTTGCTACCGATTATCCGGCTTTAATTTGGTGATTGCTTTCAGTGATTAAATCCAGTTCTTTCCCGCAATCGTGGTATCGTGTGTTAATCTTTATTTTTAATTGTTTGAAGCATGTTTAGATTTAGGGTTAATATTATTGTATCATGAGTGAGTAGTTTTATAGAGTGCGACCGCGGGGCGAAAGCGTCCCGTGGCTAGACTAATCGATGTCTATTACGGGTTAAAATGAAACGAAATTTTTAAGCAATTTTGGATATGAAATCTTTTCTCCTAACGGACAAATCCCGGGCATCGCCGGAGTCCTTGTAGCAGTAGCTGCACATGGAAACTGGTGACAGGTGGTGTGCATTCGTTAGGGAACCTTTTTCCCAATCTGAAATCAATTATCTTAAGGGATTGTGACCCGAGTGGATATTGGTTAGTTCTAGTCGCGGACGCTGGAGTTCCCACGGCTGTGCTCTCCTTTTTAATTAATAGTAATCAGTTAATTTGTTAGTTCTCTAAGTTAATCAACCAAAGTGAAACAAGGGGTGGCTACCTAAGAGCCAAGTTAAACTAGAATTCAACACTTTTGAGTCAAACACCGTTCGTCCGTCTCTGTGGTTCGACTCCGGTACTTCCGGATTATTGTGCTACACTGATTGGTAGTCCTGCGCGTGGGACGTGTTTTTGAGTCTTAATTTTATACACCCGGTCGGTCAAGCATTAAGCTTGTCGCAGCTCCTTTGGTCCGGACCTTGGTGTCGGTTGGTCCGGACCAAGGTTTATTAAGCTTTGGAAGGTTGCTGCAACGTTGGTCCGGACGAAGGGTGCTGAATGTGCGCGGTTGCGCATTTTTAAAGAGGTTTTGACCTAATTTTTTTATACTTTCTTATAAATAGCAACCTTGGGGTTGTTAGAGTTTGGATTCTTGAGTGAATCCTTGTGAGGGAGCCCCCATGGGGTTCCCTGTAGTGTGTTGAGGTTTCTTGGTTGTTCAATTGGTTTGTCTTGAATTGGGATTCGAAATATCTAGGGTTTAGGTGTGTCTCGATCGTATTTGTGAGACGTTTGATGCTCTGTAGGTCGCGCATCAGAGATTTGTTCCTAGATATGTAAAGACCCAGTTTTTATTAATTATTTTAATAAACGTTTAATAATTTTAATTTGTGAAACAAAAGATTCTAATTTAAATTTCCTTAGCTAGTGGATAACTATATATTATAGATATGGAGATATGTTTGTATTGTATTTAATTGTGTTTAATTTGATAAACCCTACTTGTTCTCCACTCTCCTAATGATTCTCCATTTGCCCACAAATCTCTCCCTCTCCCTATCTCTATCTACTCCGCTTATTTACTCCTTATCAAACTC
>JAXBDA010007829.1:0-16467 GCA_036023075.1 Gaultheria prostrata
CTAGATTTATATGAAGATCCAAACACGAACTACAACATTAATACACGAGGTTTACCTTGAATCTAAGTAGAAAGCATGAAATCCTAGAGAGAAGGTAGAGCAACAACAATGGAGTTTCCTCCTAAAAACTAAACTAAACTAAAGTGAAGGGGAGTGTGGAGAGAAAGAGAGAGGAAAGATATATACAACAAGGTCTTTCTCTCTCTCAAAATATCCCAAAAAGGTGGAAGTTTCCATAAGTGGCAAGTAATAAAAGTGCTCAAAAAGGCCTACTGGGGCAAGTGGATCGATCCAACTAGGCCAAAATTTCCCCGTCCACAAGGTGGATCGATCCACTTTTGATGGTGGATCGATCCACTTTGCTTCTTCGAGTAGATTTTTGACCCAACTTTGCGGGCACGCCCCGGCTTCGTCCGAACTCGAAATGCGGCGTTTCTTGAACCGTTGGAAAGCGCTATGAGTCTACTTTCAAACCCAATTAGCCTCATCTTCATGGCCTTTGTATCTTGAAAGCTATGAGCCTTTTCCTATCAGTGTGTCGGATTTCCTCAAGGCTCATAGCTCTAGATTTCTTGTTCCTTTGTTTCGGGCCTTCCTTGAACCTTCCAAAGCTCATTGAGTCGACTTCTAAGCTTTGATGATTGTCCTCCACGGCGTTGAGGGACTTTGGATACTTCCGGATACAAGCGGCGATTATTTGGAGCTTTGGACACGCCTTTTAGCTCCGATTTTTTGAAACTCATCAAAAACACAACTCGTGCGAAATCAATCATGTAAAGGCACAAAATGCACGTGTGTGTGATCTAAACGAGCTAGATGAGCCCGGATATGTACAATATTAGGGGCTCATCACATGACTCATGACTTCATGAGCCAACAACAAATCCAGTAGCAGAACCAACAGTAAATCCAGAATTTAAGTTCAACACTACAGTCTATAACATATCATGAAGAGAATAGAATTTAAGGCTGAATCTGATCAGACTAATGAAATCTAAACATAGATGAGCTCATGAGCATCTAAACAGCAACAACACTTCATAGCAGCACACTTTGACACTTGACAACGGCCAAACACAACACCAGTAAGGCTGAATCTGATAAGAAAAGACCCAAAAAAAATTAGGGGAAATAACAGTACATCATATATCTATTCTCTAATCTCTAGTAAATAACTTGAATTGACATAATTATATAGTAAAAAAAGTCTTACCCAATCAATCATCGATATATGTTACACCAGACATACAAGAATCATCATCCATATCCTCATCATTGATAGTTGGAATGTCTACTTGAAACAAAAATTAGACATATTAAACACAATGATTGTTATATAGTGTATTACCAAAGACAAATGTGTGTGAAAAAAAGGAGAGAATTAACAAGTTACCTCCATTCTCAAAGGCCGCCAACTAACTTTGGCTACACATCAATGCTTCCAAAGTCTTAGGGTGAAGTCTATTTCTACTTAGAGTCACTACTCTACCACCAGTGCTAAAAGAGGACTCTGATGCAACAGTAGACACAGGTACGGCCAACACATCCCTAGCTATGGCTTGCAAGGTAGGGTACTGTAAAGCGTTAGAGTTCCACCATGTCAATATATCAAAGTGCACACCCTCACATCTCGGTAACTCTTCCTCCTCTAAATAATGTTCCAATTCTGACTTCACATGCGAAGTTTTAGCTTTCTTCAAGCTCTCTCTATAGGAATCGAAGTCAGAGAAGCGATCTTTACACTTCAAATAGGTAGTGGGCTACTGCTTGCTTGAACTTGTAAATTTCAGAACGTTTCTTGTTGGTTTTGCCTTCATACAATGTAAGCAAGTCAAAACAACGTGCTCGAACCTCCTCCGTCATCTCTTCACCAAGCTTCTCCCCATATAGTTTTTTATGGTAGTAACCAATCAAGGTCATCTTGAACCTTGGGTCCAACACCACTGCAACTCCCAAAAATCCATGTGTATTATCCCAATACTTGTCATACTTCTCAATCATCTTGTTTGCCATTTCCTCCACAAGATCAATCCCACAACAAGCCCACTCAGACAATGTAAGTTTAATATCACACACGTCTGGGAAAAATAAATTGGAAGTCAGATAACTAGTCCCACTAAACAACAAAGTGACCCTATAGAATATTTCCAACCTCTCACATATATCTTGCGCCAAGTACCAATCATCATCATTCGGCCAACACTTATATTGTCTATGCTTGAGTTTTAACCGACCAAAAGCACTCCTATATTCTATGCCAGTTTGAAGCATTAAAAATGTGGAGTTCCACCTTGTAGGACAATCAAGAGCCAACTTTCTCTCATATGTAATTCCCAATTGACGAGCTGCCTCCTCGAATTGCTCCTCTCTCTTTGGAGTTGCTATCCAATAAGCAACACTATCTCTAACCTTTTCAATCGCCGGCTTAATGACATCTAAACCATCCTTCACAATCAAGTTAATAATATAGGCAGCACATCGTACATGAAAGAAACCCTCAACCCACATATGTTCACCTTCAAATTTTTCCAACAATAAACTAATCATTAAGTCATTGGCAGTACAATTGTCAACTGTCAAAGTAGACAATTTCCTATCAATATTCCACTCCAAAAACGTCTCCATTAACACCTCACACAACACTTCCGCTATGTGCGGACACGTCACATACACAAACCTAAATAAAACACATACTATAATTATTGAATGTAGTAGAAAACATTAATAACAATAACTAGGCTCAAAAACCTATCATAAAGTTAAAATATTAACATTAAGAATTTACCTTAGAATGCGGCTTTGTAACTTCCACGAATCATCGATGAAATGTGCCGTGATAACCATAAACCCTCTTTTTTATTGCTAGCTGTCCACATATCGGTTGTCAGGGAAATTCTACTTCTATTCCTTTCCATAAGCCTCATTGTCTTACCCTTTTCAACATCATATATCTTCAAAATATCACTCTTGATAGTGTTTCGAGAAACAACTTTAAAGGCCGGTTGTAGAGCAAAGCAAAATTTGCTAAACCAAACATGTTCCTCCATGCGTAGAGGGTATTCATGCATTATGATCATGTAAGCTAGTTGTTTCCTAGCAATTTATGGGTCAAAGCTATAAACTTCAAGATTGGGTTTTTTTCCCTCCCCCATCATAAGACTAGGTGTTAAAATCTTTTGCTTGCCATCAATTAATTTTTTTTTGTAACAAGATTTAAGATGATCTCCCAAATGTGTTGTTCCACTCCTAGAATCCCCAACCAACTTCTTTTTACAATACAAGCACCTAGCTTTATACACACCCGTTGTCTTAAGTTTTACCCTTTGAAAATGCGGCCAATGTTCACTCCTTAAACCACTTTGTGACAAAATTTCATCACCTTCAGAAGTGTACTCCTTGGGTCCATTAGTGGGAATTGACTCCGTATCTGCTTGTGAAAGTTCATTCTATTCAACTTGAGTTGATGAAGAGTGATCTTCCCGAATCGGCAAACTGGAGGTTCAAAAACAAAACCAAAATAACAGTGAGATGCTGAAATGTTTATGTTTAGCCAAAGTCATACAATCAAGGAACAAAATTTCAATTGGTTTCCATAGAAGATGCTGAAATGTTTATGTTTCAAAAAATCAAAATGTAACCTCAGTGAAGTACTGCAATTTATATGTTTCGCACCAAATATTCATACGTGCACTAACAGAGTACAAAAAATACCAAAATAGGAAGTTGTTTCAACAACTACGATAAAAATCCAACAACTGCAAACACCCTTACTTTCCAATGCCTTTAAATCTTTCTGTTTGAGTTCATTGATAGACCTCAACATGTTCATTTACTTGCTATTAAGAATGCATTAATACTTTTACAGGCATTACTTTTTGTTTCCCAGAATATCATTGAGTGATCTCGGAATCAAAACACAAGTCATATTGTGACGGCAACAGAGGTAGATAAGAGACGAAGATGGAGTAGCTTACCTTGACAAGCGTGGGGATACCTCGGGTGGGGATTTCATCTCCATTTCGAATTAGGGTTTTAGTCTGAAATAGAAAAGAGGTAAATAAGAGATGAGAGATCAAGATCGAGAGAGAGAAAGAGAGAGAGAATGAACCTACTGGAGTGGTGGCTGGCCGGTGGCTCGATAGTCTCAGCCTCAGATCTCGATTTCGAATTAGGGTTTGGTGGTGCGGCTAAAACAGAGGGAAACCAGAGATGAGAGATCGAGAGAGAGAGAAAGAGAGAATGAGCCTGCTGGAGTGGTGGCTGGCCGGTGGTCTCAGTCTCAGATATCGACTTTGAACTAGGGTTTGGTGGTGCGGCTGAAACAGAGGGAAACCAGAGATGAGAGAGAGAGAACCTGGTGGAGTGGTGGTGGTGTAGTGGTGGTCAGGTGGTGCGGCTGGTGAGTGGTGAGAGAAGAGAGAATGAGATGAAGAGTGAGTGAATGAGATGAACTAATGAAGTCGATCGGCACAAACCCTAGGACTAATATTGTATTCTATAATATATATATCCTACATATAGGAGGAGGATCTTATAAGGGCTCCCTTACATAAGCCTTATGTAAGGGATTTGTCGTTCGAGATTGAATTTCAATGATCTGAGACAATCCGAACCGTTAGATGTGTTTAAAACATGTTTTTAAGGTCCATCGCGAGGATTCGTAAAAAAAAATACCCGGTGGGGCTTGATCCAATCAGTTTTTGAAAAAACGCTATGTATATCGTTTTTATCGAAAAATGCTTGGATCAAGCCCTTTCGGGTATTTTGTTTTTACGAATCCTCGCATTAGACCTTAAAAACACATTCTAAACGCATCTAACGGTTCGGATTGTCGAAATTCAATCTCGAACGAAAAATCCCTTACATAAGCTATGTAAGGGAGCCCCTATAGGATCGTCTTCCTATATATATATAATCGGGGATTCGGAGCGGGGATACATTTGTACCCGCCTCCGATCCAATCCTCGAAATTTTTGAAAAATAATCCCCAAATCCGCTCCAATCCCCGAACAGATCTCCAAAATGCCGATCCATTCGGATTAGAGAGCGGATTGGATTCGAACGGGTCGGAGGAAATTGCCAACCTTAAGGCTTTCTCTGTACCCTTGTTTGATTTGTAGTTTAGATAGTACATCTCTAAAAGTTTTCACTGTTTCGTTACTCGTGTTTTTTCGTCTTTAATAATTTTTATTCAATTGTTTATCTATTTTTTACTTTTTGGATGTATATTATGTACTTCTATTCAGAAAGTAAAAAAAATGTTAAAGCTAAAGATGAAAATTTACGCAACTCTATACAAAACTATTATTATCAAAACTTTTCTCAAAACTACCAATTGACAGTAAAAAAATTGTTTCCCCAGTGACTCCCTGAAATCATCCTCAAACTCGCAGAACCACAATTGATAGTAATGAAAAGGAAGTTAACTAGAAATAATTCTTTTTTTTATTATTTATAATCAGGCGTTTGGGACAACTTAACTTGATGTCCCGTTTCCCATCCAAAAATTGGAACATTGTTAACTATTAGATCAAATGGTTTGCAATTAGATAGTTTAAGGACGAAAAATGTAATTTTCGTAATTTAGGGACAAAGTTAACAAAATGTGAATAGTTTAAGAGATAAAAGTAAAATTAACTTGTGTTGAAAACAGCTGTAGAACAGGGCTAAGGTGTGTTTGGCCGCCCTCATTTTGCATTGTGAGATTTTACATTTTGGAAAATTGATAAAACAAAAAAACGATCGGGGAATAGGGCTCATTTCACTCAACTGGCGCCAAACCTGCTAACTAGAGCTATTTCTCCCCACGTGTGAATCGGGTTTCGGTCATTCTAATTTCTATACGTAGCTTAGTGATATCTTAAGCACTTTGTAACGGAAAATTGAGAAAACAATAAAATAATCGGGGAATAGGGCTTATTTCACTCAACCTGGGCCTAAACAGGTCAAACCGGCTAATAGGAGTCATTTCTCCCGACGCGTGAATCAGGTTTAGGCTATTCTTCTTTCTATACATAGATGAACTGTAAAATGCGTAATCCCAAAAAAAAAAAAATCACCTAATCGAAGGAAAAGTTTAGACTGTGATTATACTTTCATTCACAAAACCTTCTGCATAACCCTCCAAAGAATCTATTACACTCTCATTATTTTCCAAAATTTATAATCGAAAATCGAGAATCTAAAAATAATTGGCTCCAAAACTCTCCCTATCTTCACGGAATCACAGCTATATATTAGTGCTTTGTTTTTGTCTTCGAGGCTGCAAGTCTGCAACTTGTATTTTTAATATTTTATTTTGTCATCTTATTTTTTGGGGTTAAGCCCTAACCATTGACTAATGCAAATTAACAATTAACATTTTCCATACTATTTACTCACTAGTCATGTGGTTAGGTGAATTATTATGACTACTTGTAGGCTTGTAGCAATCACTAGCAACAAAAAAAAAAAATGCAAGGGTAACATATATTGACCGTTGCTTAGCTTCGGACGGTGACTCCTGAAATCGTCGTTAAACCTGTCTCGGTTCTTTTATTGGGCTGACAATATGTCAAGAAGAAGACAAAAAAATAAAACACACACATATTCCAGTGTACTTTTTTCAATTTTCCGTACACTTTCACACATTTCAATGCATTTTTTAAATCTTAACGATAGCCTAGTGGACTAATTTTAAAATTTTCCTTCAAAAAAAGTAACTAGCTTCTAAATTAACAATGCAGCTTTTTAGGTATGATTTGGTCCAAAATCTGCTAAAGCTGATATAGATGCTCAAATAATACAGGAGACAATTAAAATAGTTATCTCTATGTCATGCCTTTGTTCGTGAATTCAATCATGCGTCTCTTCTTCTTTTTCAATACGTTTTCCTACCTCAGCCATAGCCCACACAAGTTGCTGGTCCATACGTTCACTGTGAACGGTTCGCGCATGGACCGCAATTCAGGCGTGGATCGCAATACCAACCACATATTTTTGGTGGGTACGGCCCCAAATCACATTGTCAGGAGTAGGGGTGAGAATTTATGACACGACACGATAACATGACACGAAGTTAGCGGGTTAGTGTTGAGTATTTCTGACACGAAACACGTATATGACACGACCCGAGAACACGATTAATAAATAGGTCAGGTTCGGGTTCAACCTGCATAACCCGAGAATGACACGAATTAACCTGTTCGTCTATTCGTGTCGACATGGTAACCCGAGAATGACACGAATTAACCGTGTCATTTTGTGTCGTGTTCGGGTCAAATTTGTCTAAATAGGTCGTTTACAAGTTAATCGTGTCAACCCGAACACGGCATGATTATTAGCAGGTCGGGTTAGCGTTCAGTTTTTCAACACGATTAGTAAAGCAGGTCATTTCGACACGTACCCGATTCGACACGACCCGACCCGACGCCCACCCCTAGTCAAGAGCATACCCAAAGGCGCTAAGCCAAGAAACGATTCACTTCTCGTAACCACTCGCAGACTTCCCCACTAATCCACTATAGTTAGGCAGTTATGAGCCACACTGGGACCATGCATGGTTGGGAGACTCATACTGAAGGGGGCAGATTTGCCTAATTTAGTCCCGTGATCCCATTAATAGTGTTTCCTCCGTCTCTTTTTTAAGTGTGTTGTTTCGTAAATTTAATTTATCAAAAAAACATCATCATTACTCATTTCATTTCAACTTTTACCTCCACTTTACATCTTTTACATCAATTTTTACCTTCACTTTTCAAAATAATCTTCCACTTCTACCCATTAACTCTTTTCTTATTAACTTTTCAAAAGGGCAAAACAATAATTGTACAAACTTTTACCCATTAACTTTTCAAAATATATATTTATCAAGGTACAGACTAAAATAGAATGTTCAACAATAAAAAAGAAAAGGGACGGAGGGCGTACTTGTTTAGAAAGAAATGGGCAATGTTGTTGGTCCGGTTTCACTAACGATCATCAAAATGAAGATCTTCATTCTCAACTTTTTGTTTAGTGACTTTTTTTTTTTGGTATTTCTTTTACTTTACGTAAGTTTTTTTTTTTTTTTTTTAGCTTTTCATCGTGTTTAAACTATAAAAATGTTGACCGAAGTTCAAAAGACAAAAAAAACAGCTCTTTGGTATTTTTTTTCGTCTTTAGTGATTTTTTTTTTCTTGGTCATAATTTTTTACTTTTAGACTACTTTTGTCAAGACAGATGATTAATCTTAAAAAATCACGCGAATCTAACAAACATTCAAAAAATACAAATAAAATACAAAAATTTAAAAGCAAAAAAAAGCTTAGGAGAATGAAGATGGGGAGATGTGTGAACTAACAAAACTACTCGTGCCACACAACTATAGGGCTACAACCGAACGGAGCTATTCGCGAGCAGCTCAAAGCTCGGCTTCTTTAATAATCGAACATAACTCGAGCTCGAGTTCGGACTCGTTTAGCAAATGAGCGGAGCTCAACACTTCAAAACTCGGCTCAACTTGAAAAAGTTTGTATAGGCTTACATCATCTATAGAGGCACATTTAGCAAATGAACCGGACTTCACTCATTTACAGCTAAGCCGAACTCAAACTCAAATTCGAATTTTCGACTCATTTAGTTAACGAGCCAAGCTTGAAAACAAACATGATATGTGCAAAACAAACATGGATATTATCAATCTCATCGTCTAATCTAGTCTGGTGCCAAAGCTTCCTTATGGCAGAGGGAGAGCTGCCACTCAACTTTATGTTTTAAAATATTTTACTTTTCTTTACAAATTGTCTTTCATGAATTATTTTCTTTTCAATCTTCTTTTTTTTTTAAAGGTAAAATAAAGTTTCATTAATCTTGAAATTATTATAATCTTGAAATCATTATAAGACTAATAAGAGCAAGGAAAAAACAAAACGTGCTCGAAAAGCAACAGATTGTCTAAACCGAGACCCAATCCTTTCGATTTGAAACTCTGTAATGCATAGTGCCCAAAGTTTTCAAAGTGGCTAAACCATGGGGTATAAAGCATTGTACTTGAGCATTTATTTTACAATTTGTGGGATGGTCTTGTTGCTTTCTCTCTCGATAGAACACGACACACAATTTGCATTTTGAAGATTCTGTAATGCAAATTGGGAAAAATATATATTATTTCTAATTTGAAGAGGATTGCTAAATACTGCATTTTAGTTCTTGTGCATTAACTTGCTATTAAACTTGACCCGTTTAGACAATTCAAGTGATTGATTCGTATCGATAATTTATGCAAATAAATTTCTTACTGAATATATTAGCTTTTTTATTTTTATTTTATATTGATTTAGCCAAAAAAAAAAAAAAAACTCTTTTATTATGTTAACATTGCTTAACCAAAAAAAAGAAGGTTGAAAGTTAAGGACCAAACGGTGCTCCACTACCCCTGATTCCTGGCTCCGACAATGTCCGCACGATGTCCTAGACTACAAAAATGACCATGAGCTGGCTGAACAAAGCTTACCCAATTAGGCCAAACCACCTGCGCACAGTACAAAGTAGTACCAACAACTATTTGGCAGCTTGACATCAAAAATTCGTAACTGTAGACAAAGTGACAAAACTACTTTTCCCTTGAAGCATTTATTTGAGAGTTAGCCAACTCGGTGTAGCACTTTCCAACCGAACACGGGGTCTCTGCTGGGCACCTTAGTGCGCTGCATATCTGTACATCTCGGAAATTAATGGTTCAGATTTGCTGAAGTTTTCTGACCGGTAAAAAAGCGTCTATGAATCTGAATCATTAAAAATACTTTTGGACGGTTGGGATACTGCGCTGCATTGGGTGAAAAGCAGGCCCCCCACGTCCTTTCCAACCCATCAAAGAGAGATTTCGGTCAAAGAAAAAAAAAACCCATCAAAGAGAGACGGCGTCTAATAAGTACTCCAGGACCACCGGCACGTGGTGTTCCAAGAGCTCCAGGAAACTTCAGAATCACACATGGATTTCTCATTTAATTTAATGGGAAATCTTATATAATCAGAGGGTTGATAAAATCTCTTTGTGTTCTCATTAGATAAAATCACTCAAGTGTCTGAGAGGTTTAAGGTGGGTTGATAAAATCACCGTGGTGGATTTCAGCAAATGAGAAAAGATTTTGATAAAAATCAAATGGGAGTTAGTGTATAGACCCCACGTGTATGTGTTTGCTGGAGTGATCCAAAACATTACGTAACTGTGATTCCGGACCTACTGAATAATTACTCAAGAGGACAGCTTACTCATTATCTCTTATCTCTTTTCCATTAATGGGAGAATCAAAAGAGACACTAGCTAACAAGCCTAGCCAACCACCCCCTTCTACAAATTTTTACTACTATTTCTTTTGGGATGCAAACCACCCCTTTTTTGACATTGAGTAAGAAAGAAAAACAAATTTAAAGAGATCATGACAATCACACCCACAACACTAAGGGAACCCCCAACGAATATCCAGGGAGTGGTTACTTGTCCTTTTTATCTTGTTTGTTTGTAACAAGAAATCCTTACGAGGTAGACTCAGGCAGGGTCAATTTGGATCACCACCCTACACGTAATCAGGGAGGGAAACAGGGACTGT
The DNA here is from genome assembly GCA_036023075.1 of Gaultheria prostrata. NCBI lineage: Eukaryota > Viridiplantae > Streptophyta > Magnoliopsida > Ericales > Ericaceae > Gaultheria > Gaultheria prostrata. The sequence continues at coordinate 10,569 of JAXBDA010007829.1, forward strand.
CTAGTAAGGCGGTCCTGGACCGTCGATTGCGAAGATAGACAGTTAGGATGTGTCATACAGGACCCCCGAATCCTCGATTGCAGAGATGGATAGTTAGAATGTGTCCTACAGAACCCCCGAGTCCTCGATTGAGATAGTCCTACGGCACCACAAGCCATAAGTGAACCATCTTAAACTGTGGACTATCTTGATGGATTGAAACGCGACATAGTTATTTTACCGAATTTCATTAAGAATTGATGTTGGTAGAAGTGTAAAGTCGTACCGAATGCACAAAGCTTTCACCATATGGCAAAATTTGGCAAACTAGAGGTAGGAGGGAGTAATTACCCAACGGTCCCGGAGTACCAAACGTGTCTCAAACCATTGCCAGGATGCTAGAAGCAAATGACACTGCAATAGGATTTAATGGAAATAACAAGGGCATTTGAAAGTAAAAAACCTTTCTTACCATATCATGCACGAAACAAGAAATTTTTTACAATTTCTTTTTCCTTTTATACTAGTATAGTATAGTGTGCAGTGGGGAAAATTCAAGATGATGGTAGAAGAATCTAACCAGGAAAAGCTGGACTAAAAAGTCAGACCCGAGACTTAGGCGTTTATTCTCTCCTAAGGTCTCAGCAGGTTTGAAACATTTCAGGTGCTATCAACTCCTTTTGAGACAGTCTATACTGAGTTTTACTCTGGCTTAGGCTCCGTGCAAGTTAGTGGTGAGATTTGACCTCCAAAATAATTGAGGTGTGAGTAAATTAGCCCGAACACCTTGAGTTATAAAAAAATTGGGGAAAAGGTGGTCTAAAAAGTCTTAAAATCATGTGAGCAACATTGTGTGTTACTTAGGAGAAGAGACTGGGTGGGGCTTTAGTCTAAGACCATATGGTTATACATTTCGGTACGCATATATGCAATATTAACACCCAACCCAAGTCAAGACACTAATCAAGAAATTTAAAGAAGTCATTTCCAAAGAGTTTAACCTAATTTATTTGATAATTCAGCTATCCGGGGCTCAATCATACCGCCCACTTGCGGAAAGCCCAATTAAAGTTGGAGCCAAGTTTTATAAGAATTGGCCCTAAAGGAGTTAAAGGATTTGAGAGACCTTACAAATGAACAAGCCCCTAAAGCTCAGGTATTGGTTCACCAGGCCAATTAACCTAATTATTTTATTCTCACTTAGTTTTGTTTTCTTTAAGATTTTAGTCGTTTAGCGTTAAAAAAAACTTAGACAATTTATTCGTCTCTACGAGAAGAATAAAAAAGTAAAAATAAAATAAAATTGAGCTATAAATTATTTTTATCTCCAAAGAACTTTTTAAATTTTTTTTCAAACTTCTTTTGGATTTTCTCAAGACGAATGAATAATTTTAAAAATTGTGCAAAGCTAACAAAAGCTCAGAGAAGACAAAAACAAACAATTTTAGGTCAAAGTTACCCTTCCTTTTCTTTCATTGGCTCCCCTTTTTATGAACACTAACCTTCAAGGAAATTCAATTATTCAACTCTATAAATAGTCCACTCCGTGTGTTCATCAAAACTAAGAAAAAGATATCTATAGAGAGAGAGAGAGAGAGAGAGAATGGAGAGATCATCATGTCATCCTTTGTTGAGGGGAGGGAGGAGAGAAAATAAGTACAGCCATGGATTTTCGGCTGGTGAAATAGAGTCATTAGCTGGGGTCTGTGAGACTATATTACCACCCCTGCCTCAAAATTCTCTGGAAGTCGTCGGAGAGGATGGCCAAAGCAACAAGGCAATTCAACTCTTCCACAAAGTTTCTGGTTCTCAATATGCAGTCCCTGACGAGGTCTCTCTCTCTCTCTCTGGTTCTATTTTTTTTTTTTAACCGAGAAAACTTATATTATTAGACTAAAAAGGACGTTGGGAGTCCGGAAATACAAGAAAACAACAAAAGAAAAAAATAAAAGCCGCAAAATTTGTATAACAACGATGATGGAGACCACTAATCCTCTCGGACGTGGCTCCAGGAAGATGATGGAAACCACAAATCTCTCACTATTGTATATATATATATAAGGATCAACTTCAAATAAAGGCCCCTTATTGAACTTTTCCATGCGGACCAAGCCAATTTTCGTGTTTCCGGACATATATAGCATTTTTATTGAAAACTGATCGGATCAAGCCCTTCCGGATATCTTTTTTTTTATGATTTCTCGCGAGGCCCTTAAAAACACGTTTTAAAAACATTAAGCGGTTTGAATCGCCAAAATTACCTCGGGAACAGTGAGGTTCGCATGGTAAGTTCAATAAAGGGCCCTTATTGGAAGCTCCTTGTGTATATATATATATACACACACAATATACATAACGTGAATAGACATGCGTATATATATATATATATCAATAAAATATACACGTGAATATGTGTGTGTATATCAATACAATATACAAAACGTCAATAGTTATTCCAAACTAAACAATAGATACTCCCTCCGTCCCAAATTATTGCTCATGTTTTACTATTTGGGACTCTAAAAAAATTATCTATATTTTTTGATTTATAAATTTTTTTATATACAATATGGATTTTATTTAATAAATTTCAATTAATTTTATTAAACACATTTCAAAATCATAGAAGACATTTGAGTGGCCCGACTGCCCAAAATAAACAACAATTTGGGTTGGAGTGAGAATATCAATTAAGATTGGCCACGTAAGTCTTTTGGTTTTGTTGCAATTCTTAACCATCAAGGTCTAGCCGGCAAGATAATCAGTTCCTATCCTTTTTTACCAAACCATTCAATGCCGACTTACTGTATGTTTTATTCAACATTTTCATCAACATAATGTTATTATGCAGAAATTGATTTGAGTCTCTAAGTCACCCCTCTCTGATGTCTTTCGGCTTTGATTTGAGGACATGGTTCTTCAAAAAAAAAAATCCATGTAGCTTCTAGACTCTTGGAGGTTTAGGGGGCACTTTTTCAGTGGTATTTCGAGAGAAGTCACTTTGTATATATTGCCAAGGTTAAGTCTGTCTCTAATCATCCTTATCCAATCCCCAATGCTTGGGGGTTAGATGAGTTCTGTTATTATTGTTGTTGTTGTATTGTATCTACTCGTCTTGCTTTACGAAGTAAACCACCTTAGTCTATAATCTGCCCAAGTATCACCAATTGGTGCAGACTCCAAATATTGTTAGAGTCAGGCCTGTCTGCAGATCGGTTTTGGACAAATCGGGGGTCGGTTCCAAAATCAATCTGCTCGTCGCAGATTGTCATATTCTTCATCCGCACCCGTCCGTGAGTGAGGTACGGTTGGGTCAATTCGGTTGCAGATTGGGCGGATCAAACCCAAACCGAATCCGTCAGAACTAGAATATTAGGATCCGCATCCATCCGTAACATATCTCGGGTGGGTTCGGGAACGGTTTGGTTTGTGTGGTTCGGGCACATCGGTTGACCCGCTAGGCAACCCTAGTTAGACTCCGAATATTTTGATACGAATGCTTTCATTTCGATTTTTTCTCTCCTCAGACTTACCACACAGTCACCTTAACATCCTTAATTTTTTCACCCGCACTCACGAATAGCGATATTGCCAGCTTCTCTCTATACACACATACAAATATATGTAGGTAAGCCTCCTTATGTGTGTCCTCTATTTGGGACCGGAACAGGTTGCCGAGCTTATAGTCAAATGGGTATTCTTAGAAGCTGTGATCTTGGCAAGAGTGGTTTTAACCATCCTATCCACAAGGTTGGGGACACTACTGCTCTGTGGTTCTCTCAGTTTTGGTGATAAATGGCCCTTCATCAACACATTTTCACAAATCTCCTTGGAGAAGAGAGAGAAGGTCATTCAAAGATGGTTCAAGCATTGGCTTTTGACACCCATCAGACTTGCATTTGTATTTCTCAAATTCTTGATTCTCTATGTGTTCTTCTCCCAGGTATAATTCTTCCCCTTTTGCAGATTTTCTTTTCTTACATTTCTGAATCAATACAAAGAATGGGTTCTCCTTGTGTTACTTACATAGGAAAATTATAATTCCAAAGCTATTTCTGCTAAAATTTTGGTGCATAAGAGTTTTTGTACCCTGTACATGGTACAAGTTTTTTATGCGCTGCAGTTTTGGCTTTAGCAAAAACTAGTTTGTCATTATCACCACCTTTATATAAGGTATGTACCCTCCATGACCAAGTCATAAAAGAGAAACAACGAACAACTGGTAAAATTTGTGTAAAGTAAACAAAGTCATAAAATAAAGTAAATGGAATTCAGAATCCATTTCTTCTTAACCTATGTAATCCTACACATTTGATAAGGTTGGTTGACATGAGCAACTGAGAAAAAATGTCAGTCAAGCCCAACTGCCCAAGTTTGCAATTTACTAATTGATGATTAGCACATTAGATACAACCTTGTAGCCATTAATAGCAGTCCACCTTACCCACCACTAGTGGTGACATATGCTTTTGAGTTTTTTTTTTTTTTTTGAATTGAAAGAAGGGTGGGAGAGGGCAACCAGCGTAGCAACCCTCCTTGGGCGTGACCATAGGGGCTCCCGACTCGCCAGTGGAATGTCCGGTTCGAGGCTTCGAGCCATAGCGCTACGCTTTTGTGTTATTTTGGTATTTCATCTAATCATCTCTTGAGTTGTTTTGGTTTTGGCCAAAAGTCCATTATACTTTCCTCAAGGAAGCTGCTATTGGGAAAAACAATGTTGAAATGTCCATCTTAAGGGTATTTTGGTATTTTCACAATAGAAAAGGACTTAAGTGCATGACAATGTCATTTCCCTTTCTTCAGCCTAACAAGATTAATATTTTTTAATATGAAGATGATACTTGTCAAACTTAGTGAAATAGGTATTATTAAATTATTAATATCATAATTGTAGTTATCATTATCAGTTCAAGAATCTGGAAAAAGTAAAATTGACTAAAAGCACGTTAGCTTTTTTGCATTAGCTTTTAGTAGTATTGTTGTGGCCCTACAAACCTAGCCAGATGGAAAGAGACCTGTACAATTTTATAGTATTAACCACAATTAACAAGGCTAGCTTGTATCACTTATGTCCTAAAATACAGCAGTAGTGTCCCCCTAAATTATGTATTCTGCCCTCAGTCCTTATTTAAAATAACTAGTTTAACGGCTTCATGCGTTGCACGAGTGTAATGCCCGTGTGTATTTTGGTTTACAAACTCTAGGGACTCAAATGCGTAAGCAACAAACTCTAGGGACTCAAATCCGTAAAACAACAAACTCTAGAGACTCAAATACGTAATTTAGCCAAACATAGCCAAAAGACCAAAAGGGCATAGCATTATGACATAATTACAAGAAAACTAATGGGACAATTTCCAATTGGAGGGCAAAATTGGCAACAAGTGGCAATTGACCAAGCACCAAAATTGATTGGCCTCTCTTTTATAAGCCTCCATGGATGGATACACACACAAAAATTTCTCAACTCACGGCGACTTCGCCTCCCAAAATCACGTCATCTTATGATATTCTCTCTTTCACTGTTAAAATAATATGTTCATTTTACAACAAAAAAGAAAATTTTTAGTTTCACCTTGTTCGGTTGATATTTATAGATCTGGTTTTCACTTTATTGCTGTGGGCCCCTCTTGTCAAGTGATATTTGTAGGAGAGCCACTCTTCCCCCTCCCCTGACACACCCTACCCAAAGCCGACCCCACTGACACATCCGCCACACTTTTTGCTCCTTTTTTTCTTTTCTTTTCTTACTCATTTCTTATTTAATTAATTTGTGAATACATTTATTTATTTAATTAATTATTTAATTTTTAATTTGGTTAGCTCAAATTATATTTTTTATTTTTAACATTTAAATTTGACTTTATATTTACAAAATTTATATTATTTTAATTAGTTAATTAATTTGTCTTAACAATGA
>JAXBDA010007830.1:0-16466 GCA_036023075.1 Gaultheria prostrata
CGACTACGTACTGCGCGCCCGGCCCTACTCGTGGCCTCTCTAGCTCGGCTCCCCTGTAGGGCATATCCACGTTGTATGGCCGAGCTAGGGCACCTAAGAGGGAGTACGGGTTTTACCCTCTCCACCACCCCAAAAGCCCATACAAAACAGAAGATCCCCACTTCCATAATTAGGCCTTGGCACCTCCCTGAACTTCTCCTCCGTAGCATAAAAAAAAACAATGTGGTAATCTACATCGAAGTGGCTATTCATAACCCAATGCGGTGGGCCATTCCGAATAATACCCCACAAAGGATAATTAACTTTGTAACCAAAGTCTCCAATGCACTTCCATGAACTTAGTTTAGAAGAAAACACATGAACAATAACAGGGGCATGACTTGAACGGCCAAAACCCCCCTAACAACATTGAAATCGTCACTAACTGAATCATAATCAAGCCCATACATCATAGCCCCGTTTGGGTGTTCAGGTTTTGAAAATTTCTTACACATTCTAATTGATGGGTTCCATAAACATAATTTAGTACCAATATTGAAGAGTAGGACTCCATTGAATGAGCCCAAAATTTCAAAAAGAGACTCACAGGGCATTTCGAGCTTGACTAAGGTGTGATCTGGGGCTTTGTAGTCAACGGAATAAAAATATTCAGAATTGCGAGAAGTGAAGAATACCGGTTGGTTTATGATGTATTTCATTGAGTGATGCAGTTGAGATTTGATGAATTGGGGATCGGAGATAAGAGCGAACCAGGGGTTTGGCAACCAATTTGAAGCGGCACAGAGGCTTGATGGGTAGTCTTGAGAGTATGTTGTTGTCGTCATAGGAATAATGATTGGGGTGTACTTGTATGAGTGTGGCTTCCTATTGGTCACGTGGGTTAGAACTTAGAGTGCTTGTTAGGTCAAGATACATACCTAAGGCCAGTCCACATATCAACCAATTGGGATATTTATGATATTTTAAGAGTTGTATAAGAAACATGTGCGGTTGGTCGCTGGAGGACTGTTAGTTACTATGATGCCTGACTAGCTTTGATGGGTTTTCATTAAGTGAGTGATGTGAGATATTATTCATGTATGCATAAGCCTATTACAGAACCATGAATAGCTCTTCTCTATTTTCGAAAATAATGCGTGCTTTTTAGAATTTTGTCAAAATAAATGGGTTTTGGTTTGGGGTTTTGAAAAGCTTCCTTATTCCTTTGAGTGTGTTCCCTTCTTATGGCCTGAGATCCTCTGCCCCCTCTCCAACACTTGACACGTGTCCTTCACACAAAAAAACCAAAGGACTGGCCACATCCAATCCCCCCTGTTATCTCCCCCATTCCACTTTCCCTCCAGCAAATTCAGTCTCGCGTGAGAGCCGCCGGACACTAAAATAAGAGGAGAAAGATTGGAAATAGGACAAGAGTGATCAGAATTAATCGCATGGGTGACGATCGCGGCAGCAGTTGTGGTCGGAAAGGTTGTCCAGTGCCAATGAGGACACGACGTCGTCTCGCTTCCTTGGAGAGAAGACCGAGTGGAGGCCATGGAAGCCGAGTTGAGCGCCCATGGAGGCCGAGTGGCGGAGCTCCGCTATGGCTCGCTTTGTAAGTATTTCACTGATGGCGATGGATGTCCGGTGGCGAAACTGAATTTGCTGGTGGCGATGGCTGTCGGTGTCTTGGAGGGGAGAGAGGAGGCGTCCGGCGACGATGGCTGTCGACGAGACTGAGGGGGTGTGCCACTAACTTGGTTTTTTTAGTTTTTTGGCTTTTTAGCTTTTTTATGTGAGAGCTCGAAATACGTGTTGACTTTTTATGATTTTTTACGTGATGTATTGTGAGGGGATGACCTGTCTCGAAAAAATGCAATAAACTGGCTTTTGGCTTTTTGAGTTAGTGGAACGGACCCTCAATTTGCTAGAGTGAAATGGGGGAGAAAACAAGGGGGGATTGGGTGTGGCCTGCCATTTGTTTTTTTTTTTTTCCAATAATGCTACACACACCGCAGGTCTACACAGTAGCTAGCAAAACGGCGTCGTTTTGCTAAAAAAAAAAAATCTAAAGTCCTGAAATCTGAAAACCCCTTTCCCCTCTCCCTCTCGTTTCGATCGCCGTCTCTCTCTCTCTCATTCATGAAGTCAAAACCCTAAAAAACTTCATCTTCTCCACCATAAAGAAAGTCAAAAGGAGTAGAATTCCACACCCATGGCTCGACGAACCCTTTCGATCCTTAAACAGCTCCCTCACCTAGGGTTAGGTCCAACCCGAACCGTAACCTACATGCCCCGACCCGGAGACGGCGCTCCACGCGCCGTCACCCTAATCCCTGGCGACGGAATCGGACCCTTAGTCACCAACGCCGTCGAACAAGTCATGCAGGTGATGCAAGCGCTGGTGTACTTCGAGCGGTACGAGGTCCATGGCAACATGAAGTCGGTCCCACAGGTTGGGTTTACCGACGAGTTCGTGGCGGAGATGGAGCCGAGGTTTCAATCGGCGTTTCGAGCCATGGAGGAGCTTGAGAAGGGGGTGATTGCGAATCCGGATGACTGCCATTGAGGGGGGAGAGAGAGAGAAGGCGATGGAAACGAGAGGGAAAGGGAGAGGGGAAAGGGGTTTTCAGATTTCAGGACTTTGGTTTTTTTTTTTAGCAAAACGACGCCGTTTTGCTACTTGCTGTGTAGCTGCTGTGTAGACCTGCTGTGTGTGTAGCATTATTGTTTTTTTTTGTGTAAAGGACATGCGTCGAGTGTTGGAGAGGGGGACAGGGGATCCCACTGCCCTTCTTTCTTATGTGGGTTTTGTACCATGTTACTTAGATGGTGATGTTTTAGTGAGAGCATTTCTAGTATGTTTACTAACTTGGCTTTAAAGGGACTAGGCTCCTATAGTGTGACGAACCATTAACAGGCAAAGCCCATGCTTTGCAACCAAGACTGGCACATGCACTCGCACGCCTGTACATGGTAATGGGATATGTGTCTTGCAATTTTGCACTTTGTAAACGCACTTTGCATTTGGTGAAAGGCGCCTGTGTGGTGCCTATTCTTATTGCTATGCCGATCAACTTGTCTTGTTTAGCTGGAGTGTTTATTGGGATCTCTTGAGGATTTGTCACTAGTGAAGATCTGCATAACAATATCTCACTCACTTCACTTCAAGGTTTCAAATCAAGTTTGAACTTAGATATTGTAAGTTGCTGGTTATAACCAATGTAGAGCACTTTAAGAATCATGTTTAACGAGAGATTAAGATATTCATGGTTTTTTTCTGACTTGTCTGGAATTTTCCTGTGCGTATGAATAACAAGTGTGCCAGTCTATGATAAAGAATTAGCTCGTACCTAGAGCCTTAGCTCTAGAATTTTTCTTTCCATGCAATTCGGGATGTTTTGCTTCTTGTTGCTTTGTTTTCCAGTTAGCTAGGTATGTGCTTCTTGGCATGGCTATGTTTTTGTTGGTTTTCTCTCGTACTTAGGGTGAGTTTTCCACTTGATAAAATGAGATTTTTCATTTTAGTTGAGTTTTATGAGGGGGTGATAAAATCATATTATCACCTCACTTGATAAAATCTACTATTGATAAAATCTCATCTCAATAGTTTATTTACCAATTTGCCCTTCTTTTCTTTCATTACCAATGAACCAAAAATAAATATTAAAAACTTACCCATCGGTACCAAGTTCTTTTTTACAAAATATTTACTTTTCCCTCATTCATCAACATCCATCATAAATACATGGTTAAGTGCAAATGAAAAAAAAAAATTGGTTACATCATTCAATCTCCCCCTTGACTTAGCCTTGCACTATCTCGTGGGTTCCGTCCACCACCACGATGGAAGAGTCGAGAGGCGTGTCTGTGAGTTTGTGTTTGGTGTAATGGCTCCAAACAAAATTAATGGGTCGAGGGCAAAACGGTAATTTCACCTACCATTAGAGAAATGACATTGATAAAATCTCATCCAAGCTTTTATCAAGTGAGAAATTTTTTTGATAAAATCTGAGATTTTATCGGATAAAATCAAATGGAAAACTCAACCTTAATAGTGGACTTGGTTTGTTTGCTTTTATTAATGGGAGACTAACCTGCCAAAAAAAAAGTATGCAAGTCTATTACCTAACTTTAATTGGTGTTCTAGTAGTGGGGCTCATGTTTTGCCTTTCATTGTATTTGGCCCCCTTTACCATTAATGAAAATATACAGTACTTACGAATAATCAAAAGGGATTTTGGTAAGAGCTTGGGGTACCTAATATTCTCTCTTTGATCGCCATAAGCTGGATTTATTAGGACATTCACAGTGGGCTCTCTAAAAATAGCTCCTAAGTTGACTCCTAATGTGTCCACATAAGCAAAATTGGTGTCCATTTTCCACACCTAGAGCTTGCTAAATTTAGAGAGCATATATGCACTCAATGAGCTAGCTAAATTTTGAGAGCATATTAACCAATATCATTTATCTTTTAAAAATTTCATATTAAAAGAAGATTGAAATGGCTTGGGTCCTACTTGGAGCTAGCTACATGACTACTTAAATTTAACTAATATGTTAAGAGCCATGCTTAGGAGCTACTCTTGGGAGCTTGTATTGGGAGCCCATTGAAGGCCACAATTGATCAAATGGCTTGCTAAATTTTAGGAGTCTTACCTAGAAGCCATTTTGAGAGTCCATTGTGGATGCCCTTAGTGAGAAAGAAAGGGGGGTTAAGAGCCTGGGACACCTACACCTTGTTTGGAAAGGTTTTTGAGAATCGGTTCTCAAAACCCTTGAAAATTCATGTTGAAAACCCAAATGGTATTTTGAGAATCGATTCTCAAAATCCTTCAAAAAATAAAATGGCAGAAAACCCATTGGGGAAACCGAACAGAGGAGGATTTTTGAAATCCGGTTCCGAAAACCCAAACGAACAAGTCCTAATATATTCTCTCTCTCTCTCTCTCTCTTTTTGGTTGGTAAAAGTGTAAAACCTACACATATTATTCTCTCTCAAGTAGAGATCATCCGTACGGAGGTGGGCCCTCTTTTGGTCGAAGCCTTTAAAATTGCCTGTGTACAAACGGCACCCTCTGACAGGTGTAGAGGAAAATTATTATTGAGTGGTCTGTATACTTGTGTGAGAGCAGAGTGCAGCTAATCAAAACCCTGTGGCCAGAGAATCCTATGCTTGCCCCCATCTATCTATCAGACTATCACCCACCACTGTACTTACTTCCCAGTTCCCACAACTACCTCCACTCTTCTGAATTTATATTTTTGGTAGATATTCTTCATTAAACTGAGAATTTAAATAAATAAATTAATGGGAAATAAATTATCAAATCCATTTTTTATTATTTGCATTCTAAATTTGTCTTCTATTGTTTTTTTTTTTGTTGTTGTGTGTAATTTGAAGTATAAAATAGACAACTTCCCCCAACTCCCCAACCTCCACACATGTCCAAATTTATTTCTAGGTATTACACCTTCCCCCAAATAAATTTTGGACTCCATTTTTTTTATTTATTTTTTTGTATTTGCATTCCATAATTTGTCCTCTGTTTTTTGTTGTGTGTAATTTGAAGTATGGAAATATATTTTCGAGTGCATTTATCAAAAAAAGAGTGCAAAAATATTCGCCTAAATTTAAAAATTAACAATTTTATTATTTTTAGAATTCTAGCCAAATATTTTTTTCTTTGTATTTTTCTCTTGACATTTTGGAGGAAAATTAGCATAAGTCGGCACTTTCATCACCTGTTTTGTAAGTGGATTATTCTTGTTGTCAGTGAAAGTATTTGCTTTTTTCAATTCATTTAAACGAGAACAATCATAAATGTAAAGAAATTTAGATGTATACAAAAACATATTCAAAGAAAAGACAAAACTTCTGAATATACTACTGTAATTAAGAGTTATTTCAACTTTTGGTGTAGTTTCTATTCTTTAGGTTTTTTTTTAAAAGCAAATTGGAAAACTTAAAATATTTAATTTCAAATTAAACAATTGATAAAGACGAGAAAAACAAAACAAATAATGTACGCCAACCATCTCCTTATTCTTTCGTGCATGTTCTCTATTCGCATGATTTCCTTCTTGTCAACAGAATTGAGCTGAATTCATCCTTCGGATTTAGAGTTATAATTTATCGACTCTGCAAGTATGTTATGATATTCTCTCCTAATTTTAAAAGGACAAAAAAACCAACAAAATTAAATTTCGATCTTCCCCCAAACTGGCAACCCATTTTGGAAATGGGTATCTTAATTTCATTCTACCTAAAATGGCCACCCTATTCCTGTTGGAACTCTACCACAAGGCACCTATTTCTTATAATATTAGTACTAGTTCTTTACCAAACGAAGCACAAGCTGGACACATAAATTGGGTAGCAGTATTAAATAAGTGGAAAGTTGGGGGCTCAGAATCTTAGGAATTTAAAACCTAAAACCACCACCAGCAACACCATATAATAATATAGGACTCAACAGCAAGTAATTATAAATAGGAGTTGGGGTTCTATATTAAATTTATATAAATTTGGTAGCAGTATTAATATACTAGTAAATGGTACGTAGAAAATGAAAAAGGGGGGTTAGATCGATAGGCTAGGCAACCAATATTAGATTCTATGATTGGCTATTTAGACCAATAAAGCAAAAAGACTTGTGTAGCTAGAGCTGAACTGAAATTTTGGGCACATTAATCCAAGGGTAAAAATGTGAAAGTTTTCTAGTGTGTTACTGAATAAACTGAAATAGAGCAAACCAAAAATCTCTGCCCTTTTTTTTATTATTGGTTTTGCTAACCTCCATTCAACAGGTGGAGGTTAATATGTATATAATGACAAATTAGTTCGGATATCAATGCATAATATTTCACGAACATCAATATACTTTTACAGATGTTAATACATTTTTTTTAATATCTATTCAATTTTTACTTATACTTCATCCTTTGGGTTGAGGTTACCTTTTTCTTTTCACTGTTTGTATATATATAAAAATCCATTCTTGAATTGCATCAAAAGCAGTTGTAAAGTTCTCTTTGATTTCATTAAAAAAATAACCAAATACAAAAAAGAGAGCAAAACAATTGAAAACCCTCAGTTTCTAATATTTGCAAGTGGTGGTGGTACACATAGAGATAAAGAAAGGGAAGAAAGGTCTTCCTCTTCCAATGGTGGTGGTGGGTGGAATAGTGCTTCGGTAGAGAAGAGGGAAAATTATTCATTGCTTTTGGAGCAAGGCCATGTGGTACTCCGAATACGTTGTGTTGGTAAATACTGCGAAATCCACAACTTTTGCGTTGGTAAGTTAGGAAACACACTGCTTGTAATGTATTGTGATTGGTGTGGAGCATTTCCTATAAGAGCATCCAATAAGCTCTAGGAAGAGGCTGTAGGTTTGTGATGGTGAGAGGATAAGTGATAAGGGGTATCAGTGTGATTTCAAAGATTAAAGGGGCTGCAGTGTGATGCTCATAAAGTCCATTAAAGGGGCTGCAGTGTGATGCTCATAAAGTCCAGGGTTGTTAGTGAAATTTATCAAGGGCTAAATCCATAATTTTGTTTGAGCTTAAATCAGGGAACGTTTTATTTATTAACGGCTAAAGATGTACTTTCAAAAAAATTCTCCAACATATTTGGAGGGATTTGTTATGTTTTCGGAAAGAATTATTTTCTAAATATGCCTCGTTAAATTAAATAAAACGAGTCTATTTGTATAAAAATGGACTATGAAAACAATTTTCCTTAAGTCAACAAGTATGAAACGAAGATTATAATTAATGTGTTAATTAGTTTTACCATAATAGTAACTACATGTAGATGAATATATAAAGTGATAAAGTCCAATTTTCGTCAATTGAATATGAAATTTTTAAAGGGCGCTTATGTCAAATCTAACAATTCCTTTAAAATGAAAAGGGACAGAAATAATTTTCTTAAAAATTTATGAAAGAAAATTACTTTTGTAAAGTGTATGTAACAAAAATGCAAGAACAATGAAAATTTATGGTCACTCCTACAAATTTCGAACACTCCTTTATTATTTAAAAAATAGAGAACTACAATAATAAAATTTAATATTCTCATTACTACATAATAAATATTCAAACGAAGCACAAGCTGGAGACATAAATTTGGTAGCAGTATTAAATAAGTGGAAAGTTGGGGGCTCAGAATCTTAGGGCTAAACTAGTTTAAAACCTAGAACAACCACCAGCAACACCATATAATATAGGGCTCAACAGCAAGTAATTATATATAGGAGTTGGGGTTCTATATTAATTTTTAATGGTAGAAAATGAAAAAGGGGATTAGATGAGCTGGGCAACCAATATTAGATTCGATGATTGGCTATTTAGACCAATAAAGCAAAAAGACTTGTGTAGCTACTAGCTAGCTAGGGCTGAACTGAAATTTTGGACACATTAATCCAAGGGTAAAAATGCTTGAAAGTTTTCAAGTGTGCTACTGAATAAATTAATTGAAATAGAGCAAACAAGAAATCTCTCTCACCCTTTTATATTGTTGGTCTTGCTAACCTCTACCCAACAGGTGGATGATATTAACGACAAATTAGTTCGGATATCAATGTATATTTCACGAACATCAATATACTTTTACAGATATTAATACATTTTTTTCCGAATATCTATGCAGTTTTTACTTATCCTTCATCATTTGGGCTGAGGTTAGTTTTTTCTTTTCACTGTTCATTATATAAACTCATTCTTGAATTGCATCAAAGGCAATTCTAAGTTCTCTTTGATTTCATTAAAAAAATTACCAAATACAAAAAAGAGTGCAAAACAATTGACCGTGGACTAAAATATACAGGATTGATAGTCCTGAGATTAGTAGTCCTGAACTATTTGTTTTGTGACTAATTTAGTCCTGAATCTCACGCAATCCCATGTTTGATTCGTGCAGGATTAACATCAGGATATCCCATGCCTTGGCCAATCCCGTGTTTGGTTCTTTAAACTAAATTTTGGGATTAATATGAGGATTATATCTCTCTTTCTCTTCATCTCTCAAACCAATTTCAACCAATTAAATTTTTCAAAATCAAATTCAAACATGATTCTTGAAAAAGTTTAACATGAATTTTTTCAAAAAAAAAAAAATCACAATTGATCCATTTCTTATGCAATTCATTGATGATTATTTCTCAAAGCATTTCTCGACAGATCAATTATTTCTCAAACCAACTCTTGCCAATCCAATTTGCTAAGAGTTGAATGCTCCCACGAACTAATAAGCAAAATATGACTTTCAAATTTCACCAAAATGCAGTCCAAATTCCAACCCAGTAACACTAAACTAGATTCAAGATTTTGGGTAGATTTTGTTTTTGTTATCCATAGTAAACATCTCTTTCATCAAGAAAAAAAATTATGGGTATTATCAATACCAAACAAACTTCACATACAGATAGAGAAAATGTGAGAGAAAGAGGGAGAAAACGAGAGAGAGAGAGAGAGAGAGAGAGAGAGAGAGAGACTCGATCTGTCTCCTTCAAAAAGAGAGAGGAGCGGCAGAATGAACATAGGGGAGGAAGACGACACTGATTTAGGTTAGAAATCTTTTCAATGGCAAATTTGTAATAACTGGGCGACAACTTCCCGTGTTCTTTTGTCCCGGATTATTAGTCCCACACCCCCTAGGTATTATACAATACTACACGCATTGGATAAAAGTTGTCCTGGGAGTGTTAATCCCGTGCGATTTTGTGGGAACCAAACAAGGGACAACGCGGGATTAGGTGCAAATAGTCCTATCCCAGGCGCTTTATCCCCGAATCAAACGAGGCTTCAGTTTCTTATATTTGCAAGTGGTGGTGGTGGTACACATAGAGATAAATAAAGGGAAGAAAGGTCTTCCTCTTCCAATGGTGGTGGTGGGTGGAATAGTGCTTGGGTAGAAGAGGGAAAAATATTCATTGCTTTTGTAGCATGACCATGTGGTACTCCAACTATGTTGTTTTGATAAATACTGCGAAATCCATAACTTTTGCATTGGTAAGTTAGGAAACACACTGCTTGTAATGTATTGTGATTGGTGTGGAGCATTTTCTATAAGAGCATCCAATAAGCTTTCAGAAGAGGCTGTAGGTTTGTGATGGTGAGAGGATAAGTGATAAGGGGTATCAGTGTGATTTTAGAGATTAAAGGGGCTGCAGTGTGATGCTCATAAAGTCCAGGGGTGCAAGTGAAATTTATCAAGGGCTAAATCCATAATGAGTTTAAATTAGGGAACGTTTTCTTTATTACTAACAGCTAAAAATGTACTTTCATTTTTCTTTTTCTCTCTAACACATTTTGGGGGATCTATTATGTTTACATTATATAGATTCTTAGACCATTTTTCTGAAAATGAAAGAATTATTTTCTAAATATGCCTCGTTAAATAAAATAAAATGAGTCTATTAGTATAAAAATGGACTTTAAAAACATTTTTCTTTACGTCAACAAGTATGAAACGAAGATTATAATTAATTTGCTATTCAGTTTTACCGTATTAGTAACTATATGTGGATGTATATATAAAGTGATAAAAAGTGACAGAGTCCAATTTTCGTCAATTGAATATGAAAATTTGAAAGGATGCTTATGTCAAATTTAACAATTCCTTTAAGATGAAAATGGAAAAAAATAATTTTCTTAAAAATTTATAAAAGAAAATTACTATTGTAACTATATGTAACAAAAATTGCGAGAACAATGAAAATTTGTGGTCACTCCTACAAATTTCAAACACTCATTTATTATTCTAAAAAATAGAGAACTACAATACTAAAATTTAATATTCTCGTTATTTTTTAACATGATAAATATTCAAATAATCAATTTACGAGTAGAGCCAGGTCAAAATTTTGAACTACGATAATAAAATTTTGTTACGGCGTTACGCTGTTAAAAGACTAACAGAGCACGTGATTCGCTGGCGACCGCAGTCATAGCCGCCGTCAACATCAGTCACAGCTGGCCACATGATACAGCTGGCGCTGCACTACTGGAGGGATGGAACATCACCAACAAAGCTCACAAGCTTTCAGCAATAAAGCTCGCACTGTCACTGGAAGCGCCAACTCACTCCTCTGGAATTCTAACGGGACCGACAGTTGGGAATGGGGACTGACCAGGTATTGACGGCCATGCAGAACCCACTCGGGGCCCGAATGGAAAATTTGAGCCGTTCAATAATTTAAAAAAAATTGAGGGGCTCGGGGAAAACCAGTTCAATTCAATGTGTGTAGAAGCTCAATCCAATCGTTTAATTTTTTCATTCAGATTGCAGGACGTGTAATTGAGCTGGTTTCACATCGAGATGAATTAATATTCCCCAAAAATTAAACCCAAATAACAAACGCGATTTTTTTTGAAATAAAAACAAAACTCAACAATCCAAGTAGTAACTTATTTTGAGAAACAACCCCCTATTTGCACAATGATGCAGTATATACGCGTAAGGCCCCGTTCCACTAACAAAAAAATTTATTTAAAAAAACCAAGACAAGTTATTCTCTTCAATACATCACATAAAAAATCGTAAAAAGCCAATTTATTTTAAAAATATCCTTAGTGGAACACCCCTAATACGAGTTAAAAGGGTTCTTGTATGGGAAGAGTATTTTTTTTTTCAAGATAAATGAATTGGAAATCATATGCACCGACAGATGTGCTTGGCGAGTTCCAAACTGTAAATTATTTAAATATCAAAATGGAACTGAGGAGAATAAAAATTGTATGGGAAGAGTCGAAAGATCTGATTTTTTATTTTTTCATTAAAGTCAAAACATCAGGTTATTTCTTAAGAAAGTGATCCTCCCCGAAAATGGATTAGATGGTCCAATTCAAATATTTCCGCCCCCTTTTTTTTTTAATCCATTTTAACGATCCCATTTGTTCTATTATTCTATATTAGGGTTTGTCGAGCATAGCAATAACGTCAAAACCACGTTGATTAGATATATTGTTAAGATTTCGAAATACATTTATCTCGCACATAAATGAGAGTAGTACGTTTTACTTGCTCCGATGCTTTATTTATTTTTTCTTCAAGATAAATGGATTTGGAAACCATATGCACCGACAGATGTGCTCGGCGAGTTCCAAACTGTAAATTATTTAAATCATCAAAATAAACCACCGACAGATGTGAGTTCCAAACATGAGTTCCAAACCGTAAATTATTTAAATCATCAAAATAGACCCGAGAATATTAAAAAAGAAGCAAACTAGATTGTCCGGTCTATTTTCTTAATAACTGCGAAAGGAATATGGAGCTGGGAGAAAATGGTGACAATAACCTTCCATTGGAAAGCAAAGGTATACTAAAATAACTGAAGAGTGACCTTCCAGCTACCAATTACAATCAACTACTACAAATTATTATACTTTTCTCCTACAAATAATACCCTCCACGTTTAATTGCCTTTTTTTTTTTATAATTATTCCAAAGAAAACGATTCCCCAACAAATATCCATAGAAATAGTTTGTTTATTATTATTATTTTACCTCTAGTCGTCAATTAAAGGTGGGTTTGGACAAGTTTAATTAGTAGTCGAGGAAATTTTTTTTTTTAGGTACGTTGGAAATATTAGTCGAGGCAATTGATGTTACTGGTGTTTAGTACTTTTTTTTTTTTTTGATAAATATTCGGAGATAAATCATCCATTTGGACAAGAGGAGAGGAAAAAAAAAACAATAAAGAAACTTCTTCTGAACATTTTTTTTCATCTTCAGCGAACATTTTTTTTCCTTCTTTTAATTGATTTTTTATTTGTTAGATTCAAATAGTACGACATTAAAGACATTTTCACAAATTTAGGAGGAACTGACCCTAAATAAACATCTTTTTGTTTTGTTTGTCCTAAGACTCCTAACGATAATTGTCGTTTAGGTATTAGTGGTGACTTGAAACTAATATTGTATTTTGATCGCCAACTTAACTAACAGGTCATGTTTATATGGAGCTTTGTCTCGACCTTAATTTGACTTCTCGCTACTGTAGGATGGAATTGGGTCTTTAAAAAGTTAGTGAATTGCCAGTATACGGTCTCGAATTTTTGGGGGACATCAATTGAATTATCTAGAGAGGGTACATCAATGAGAAGCTAAAAACTAAGCCTGTAGTGGGTTTGTAGAGCGAAATCTGAATTGTCCAAATAATTTTTCGGTTTGACGAGAGAAATAAAAAACACTTTGTCCGTCCCAAAATTTTTGTCCGGTCCGCAAAACGAGGACCTAAAAATAATAAATTTAAACTTTCAAACTTTTTCATAAATTAAAAGTACTCGTTGATATCTAGTGAATTGTAAAAAAAAGATTGATTTTTTCTTGAAAATTTTGTATTATTTTCAAGTTCTCGTTTTGCGAACTGGATAAAAATTTTGGGACGGAGGGAGTATAAAAACATAGTCCCAAGTTGAAAAATAAAAAAAAAAAGGGAGTTGGTTTTTGCTCTTCTTTTCCCCTCATTTTTCCTTCTATTTATATGGATTATTGGTGACCAAAATCTTATGTTAGAAATCCCAAAAAATTACAGTAACTGTCACGCGTAAACTGGTCCCAGTCTTCGGGCAGAAAAAAGGAAAAAGCATTAAGCCGGTAAGTCGCTTGAACAAACCACGCGCGTTCAATCACGTGCGCGTTTTCAAAAAAACTAAAGGGACCGACGCCCGACGGTGAGGTACCGACGGGCACACGGGACGCACTCCGGGATCGTGTAATTTGAATAAAAAAATATTAAAAGATTGAATCGAATATGTACACATATCGAATTGAGTTATTTTTTCACTAGCCCACTCATTTTATTTTTTTTAATTATTAAACAGATAAAATCATCCATGCGAAATTCGAAATGGTGCCCGTCAATATCTAATCCGTACCCCAGTCGTCGGTACCTATAATAGAGTTGATAAAGTTTTTACAGCGCCAATTTCCCTTGTCCCACAACCTCCAACCAACAATTTTGCTTCGTACTTTAAAACTCACCCAACCCACCCAAGCCATTCCGCCCCGGAGAGAGATTCATTCATTATGTAACGACAAAAGACAGCTACAGAAATACTTTCTAAGCCAGGCGATTACTTTCATTACTACCTTCTCTCTCCAATTCAAGGAGCACTACATACCCAGAATTGACCAAAACAAACGTGTGGAGTCCACACTCTTGTGCGTGTGTTTAGGTCAATTTTGGGTACCAGATTATAATTACTTAGCATTTCTGTCTCCCTCCTCCTCATTCGCCGTTAAGGGAACGTTAAACCGCGTTTTTCACACCGTGTTATTATTCCCATTCCTGTACGTGTGTGCGTTTGCATATATACGTGTGTTGACCTTCCTCCGCCCCCTTTTACACTCCAAACCCACAAATATATAATCAAGAATCCGCCACAAAAAACCACCACAACATTTGGGGTGGGGTTTCTTGAAAAAAAAACCCCCTCATCACCTCCAGCAATGGTCCTCCGCCGTGGTTCAACCACCGTCGCCGCTGCAGTCCTCTCTCTACTCCTCCTCCTCCTATGGCCTTCGATGTGCCTCGCCATTCGTTCATTTCCCCCTGATTCGAGACTCTCGATTTTCTCTCAATTCGCCGAGGCGCCGGAGTACCGTAACGGCGGCGAGTGCCCTCTCTCCCCCGGTAAGGTACCGGTATCGTCTTGCGACCAATCGCTTGTTCACATCGCCATGACTCTCGACTCCGAGTACCTCCGTGGGTCCATGGCTGCTGTCCACTCCGTCCTCCGCCACGCCTCCTGCCCAGAACACGTGTTCTTCCACTTCATCGCCGCCGAGTTCGACCCGGAGAGTCCCCGGGTCCTGACTCGACTCGTCCGATCCACCTTCCCTTCGTTGAACTTCAAGGTCTACATATTCCGGGAAGACACCGTCATCAACCTCATCTCGTCGTCGATCCGACAAGCGCTGGAAAACCCGTTGAATTACGCCCGGAACTACCTGGGCGACATACTCGACCCGTGTGTAAAACGGGTCATCTACCTAGACTCCGACATCATCCTCGTCGACGACATTCAGAAGCTCTGGACCATAACCCTGACCAGAAACCGGGTCATCGGAGCACCCGAGTACTGCCACGCCAACTTCACAAGCTACTTCACCGACAACTTCTGGTCCGACCCGGTTCTCTCCAGTGTATTCGGGTCAAGAACTCCGTGCTATTTCAACACGGGGGTGATGGTGATGGACCTGGAGAAATGGCGAGCTGGTAATTACCGGAGGAAAATCGAGAACTGGATGGAACTGCAGAGGAAGAGGAGGCTATACGAGTTGGGTTCGCTGCCACCGTTCCTGGTGGTGTTCGGCGGCAACGTGGAGCCGGTGGATCACCGGTGGAACCAGCACGGCCTAGGCGGAGACAACATCAAGGGGAGCTGCAGATCGCTGCATCCCGGTCCGGTTAGCCTTTTGCATTGGAGCGGTAAAGGGAAGCCATGGGTCCGGCTCGACGAGAAGAGACCGTGTCCGTTGGATCATCTGTGGGAGCCGTACGATCTGTACAAGCCCAATCGGGACCGGTTCAGGCCTTCTTCTCATCACCTGCCGCTGGTCTTGTCCGGTTCGAATTCGATTGGATACTCGAATTATTTCGTTTGATTTTTTATTTTTTGGGGGCGGCCATACATACACACATGGGATTCTTGAGACATTCTTTGATACAGCTTGCTGTGTACAGATTGTGTAGGAGATTTCATTATTTTTTGTACTTGTTTTTTTTTTTTCCTCAATTTCCAATTCATTTTTTTGGGCCTATCATCAGGGATGTTTCCTGTGACATCAACATGTGGTTGATTCGATTCATTTCGGAAATGGAGCCTATACAGTTTCTCTGAAGTCCTTTGCCAAAATAATTGCATTTGTTCATTTTGTGTTATTTATTTAGATTATTAATTCGTCTAGGGGAGTTTAAAAAGTAAAAAATTAGTATTAATCAATCTAAATTTTTTGTGAATAAAGACAAAAATAATTCAATAATCTACAAAAATATTATTTTTGCAGTTTAGTGATAATCAACAAAAAAATAGATGTAAAATTAAAAAATACGATTTTTTATTTTTTGAATAAAGGCCAAAAAAATAAACCGGTTGGTTTATTTTGCTAAAGGCCGGCCCCCCTCCTTTGGCAAATAAACCAAAAACAGGTTTTTTGGTTTATTCGTTTTGTCTTTATTCAAATTTTTTTTGCAAATGTTAGTTTTGCATCAATTTTTTGTGGTTTATTTGTTCATCTCGACGAGACGAATCTAACAAGTATAAAATTATAGTGAAAATTGATTATTTTTTTAATAAAGCCAAAATTAAACCAATAAACCACGTATTTTTGGCTTTATTAAAAAAAAAATTAGTTTTGACTATAATTTTATACTCTTTAGATTCGTCTCGTCGAAAGGAACCAATAAACCACAAAAATTTGATGCAAAATTAACATTTGCGAATTTTTTTTTAATAAAGACAAAACGAATAAA
>JAXBDA010007831.1:0-16462 GCA_036023075.1 Gaultheria prostrata
TTGTCTGCATCAACCTTGTACTTTAAATTAATCTTTTCAAACCCAAACTCCAACGAAGAATCTTCAAAAATTAGCAGAAAAAGCTCCAATGAAGCCCACAATTTGTTGCTTGCAACAACATCAATATACGCCCAAAACGGATCAACAAATGCATTATTCTGGTCAACCTTACCATCTTTAAGATTTTCATAATAATAAAATGTAACTGATTCTTTTGAATTACTTTCCAATATCGCCAAAACTGTAACCACCTCTTTTTGCATCACTTTTTGGTTTTCTTTTTTTATAATTTTCTCCACCGGTTCTTCGTCAAAAACTGGTGGCTTACTCCAATCCACTACTGGATCTGGAATATTATTTGAAGTGAAAGGCCATTCAATGGTTGCATCATCCACCGAATCAACCTCTAGGATTTTTTCTGGTGTCATACCTCCCTGGAATTCAAGAAAGTTGATCTTCAAACCAAATTCCCAAAGTTGTCGATCATGATTTGCAACCTTGACCACCTTTGTCCTCCCCCTTGGTTGATGGTTACCAGCCAAAGGTTTGGCGATAGAAACATCATCCAACACCTCCTCCTCTTTAAGACACTGAGGTTTAATCGAACGATGGCGAGGTAGGTATGCAGCTTCCAGAGCCTTCATGCGCTGGGTGAGCGTCCTCAGCGAGACCTCTATCCGCTGAAACCCTTCCTCCATTCGAGTTTCTCTAGCAACCTCATCTCGTTCATAGACATCCTCAACAAAAGCTGTTCGACCGCCTCGTCCTCCTTGACCTCCAGCACGTCTCTGGCCATAGTCAGGATTGGAACTTGGGCTCTGATACCAACTGATGCAGGGAGGCGTGTTGAAATAAGAACGCGCAACAAGGACAACCACGAATTTTGTCTGAACTAGAGGTACTCCCTCCTTGAACAAACTATTTTGAGAATAATCTCGTTTTTCTTTAATTCAATAACAACTAACTTTTAATGTCACCCTACAACTTATTTTATACTAGAAAACTAGGACCGAAAAGGAAACAGCAAAACAGGAAGTTGAATCCCGGGAAATAAAGAAAAAGGAAACATTAAACTAGGAAACTAATTACTAAGGTACCTAATTTCCTAATTCCAAGAATCTTAGAAAGATATAGAAATAAACATTCCTACTACATTAAAACAAACTAGGAAAAGAAAATCTTGATTAAAATAAAATACACCTACTAAAATACTAATTTGAAATAATTTAATAAACTTCATATATTTCTAAAATACTTCCTATAGTGGTCTGCATCAGCTAGGCTTGACAACTAAACGAGTCTCTACAGACAAGATGAGCATTTATACATGCACGAGCCGAACTATGGCTAACTTGATATCTTCTTGCTTACTAAACGAGTTAAAATTTTGTTCGACCTCAATTTGTTTACTAGAAAAAATTAAAGAAGCTGAGCCAAGCCACGAACAACTTGTTAAGCAGCTCGAATTGGTTGCAGGCCTATTGGGCATGGAAAATCTGCTTGATAATTGCCTTCAGCATTGTAGCACGAGTATTTTTTATTTCGACAGTCTCATGTTTTAGAATATCAAAAGATTTCAAATTGTACATTTGATATATTATTATTTCCGAACATTCAGGTTGTCACTTTTATCTAACGTTTTATCTTTCGAAAGATATTGTAATGAATAAGGTTTCACTTCTTCTTTTCAATAACTCAATGTCCGAACCAATTTCTTTCCATAGTGATAAATCTCAAAACCCGATGACGTATTTGACATCTGGATGGCAATATTGGAATTCATTCCATAAAAAAACATGGGCCACACGTTCCTCAGAACTAGTTAGGATGGTTATCCGTAAAATCTCTAAACTCCAGAGATTTTTGTGTTTTGAATTTGGACAAATAGAACTAGTATAAATATTCTAATTTTAATTCAACGATTGGAGATGACCCTCATCCTTGGGCCACTGAATAATTACCTCCATGTCAATTTCAATGGACTGACAAAGTGGTTTTGCCTTAAGACTTGGGAATTTGCTCATACCTAAGGTCACATGTTCGATTTCCCTTGCCAATAAACTCTTGAGGTCACCAAAGATTATATCCGGTTGTTACTTTCAGGACTCCAAAATTAATTGAGCTGAGCTCAAACTTCCCTGATCTGACATATGATTATCAAAATTAAAATTAAAAAAACCTTCATGTCATGATATGGGGAACATGTGGTCATAATGCATTGTTGAGTACTTTTTTTTTTTTTTGATAACCGTTTGTTGAGTACTTCGATCTTCTTTTTTATAGTTGAATGTTCGAATCAATTTCAACCCACAGTGACAAATCTCAAAACCCGATGGCAATTTCATTCCAAAAAAAACCCAGAATCTACCCAGAATTCAAAATTGCACGGTCCAGATAACCTGCAATTTTGAATTTTGGATAGATTATGTGACCCATAAAACATTTAATTAGGCTCATTTCAAAAACCTTTAAATTCTTTTATTTGCATGAAAAATCCAAGTTTGAAACACTAGTCATAAACTATTTTTACTATTTCTGACAAAAGTGAGTTTAATTAGGTTTATTTAATAAATATTATCATATGCCTATGAAGCACATATTAACAAAACCTATACAAATTAAAAAAAGAACAATATATATATATATATATACAATGTATCGTCAAGATTTGAAGGTTACTTTACAATCTACAATAAAAATTTGAAAATTGAGTAATTTTTGTTATCTCAGCTTGAGTTCATAAAACATTATTGAACCGTCAAATCTCTTAATTTTTGGTATTTATTACTCCCTCCGTCCATTTTTAAGTGTGTTACTTGAGAATTCTAACTATTTTTCTCTCACATCAACTTTTACAACATTTACATCTACTTTCCATTACTTACTCTTATCAATATAATAATACTCACTAACTTTTTAAAAACGAATCTACTTTTAAGGGTAAAATAGGAAATGTACCCACTAACTTTTCAAAACACACACTTATTAAGGGACAACCCCAAATGGAAATGTACACACTATAAAAGGGACATTGGGAGTATCTCTAATTGGAGCAATTTTCGGGTGTCTGGCGGGCACTACGTGGTCGTGCCTGAGCCCCCCATGTCGACCCTTCCAAAACACTTTTAGAAGATCCAAATTTTAAAGAGAAAAGAGATTGAAGAAATTTGGGCCGTTCAAAATACTTTTAGACGGTCGGAATGGATGCTCGGGCATTTTTTTATTTTTTTTTCCCTTTGATAGAGATGCTCTTACATTTATGCGGTGGAAACAAGCGTGGGGTACCTCGTGTTCTTGTCCTTGGGCCACTGAATAATATCTCCATGTCATGATATGGGGAGATGTTGTGGTCATAATGCATCGGTGAGTCACAATGTGGTCCCACATTAAACTTTTCCTTCCTTTGTACTCGGATCGCTTTCGGGCCCACCTGTTATCTATCTAGATCTAGATACTCTTATGGATCCGGATCCTCTGTGTGGATCTCTTTGTGGGGACCTTGGAAGGATTTTGATGTGGAGCTAGGAACACATTAATTGGAGGGATCCAACGGTCCACAAAAGCACGCTCTTTTTTTTTTCTTTTTTTTTTTCAACCAAACTACTTTGAATTTTTTGAAACTTGTAGGGGTTCAAGTGCTGTTTTTTTAGAGAAAAACTTTTTTACGTATGCGGCGAAAACTGGGGGTTTGCGCCGCGTAGATCTCGGCCGTTCATCCCGAGATCCAACGGCTTCGAGCGGTGTTCTCTCTCTTTCCTCCTTAAATGCAGTTCATATGTTAAAAAAAAATTGAGCACCAATCCGAGCCGTTACTTCTCGGGATCAACGGCCAATATGCGTGCAGCGCAAACCCCCGTTTGCACCGCGGGTGTGAAAAGTGTTTTCTCGTTTCTTAAACCAGAAAGCAAAACTCGAAGTCCTAAAGAACATGTAATTTATCAAAATGTATGCACCCGAGATCTCCGTGCCTCATCGCCCTCGGCCATTCCGCAGTGGAGACGTCGGGTGTAACCGCCCATGTCTCAAAACCACTTTTTATTATTCAAGTGACCGTTTATTTTTTTAGCCTCGAATTGTTCGTGAACTGTTCATCTTCATTTGTAGCCCTAATCAACAGGAACTTCGGTAAATACTATAGTAGATTTAATCTAAACTCACCCTAATCCAAACCTAAACCATTTGAAATTGGCACTAATCAATCAATATATCTATCTATACTCTATAAATATATATTTTGCCTTCAAAAGCTTTCAATTTCTCATTCCTAAATTCCTATGGCTATGTTCGATTTGGTAGTTTTGTTTTGTTTTGTTCGTAGGGGTAATGAGTGGAGAGAGAAATAAGTAATGATTGAAATTAAGGGTAATGAGTGAAAAAAGATAGAGAGAGAAATAAGAATAATAATTTATAGTAGAGTAATAATTGAAAAGAAAAATAGGTATTCCATTCTTCCGATGCTGCCATGTGTTCAGATGTCTAATTAATGCAAACTAAAAGTTAGTATAACTCCATACCCGCCACGTAACGTGATAAGGATGTGCCGCTAACTTGGTTTTTTTGACTTTTTTATGTGAGTACTCGAAAAATGCGTTAGTTTTTTGTGATTTTTTATATGACGTATTGTGAGGGAATGACATGTCTTGAACAATATAAAAAGTTGAGTTTTGCCTTTTTGGAGCATAACATTGTGCTCGTTCAATCATGAGAAGAGAAAAAACAAATGTGAATTGTTTTCCTTTTGTATCGGGGGTGTGTTTTTTAGTTATTTTTTTTTTCAATTTTTTTTCCCTTGGTCAATGCAAACTTTTTACTCCAAACACTAGTTAATTTTAACCTCGTGGTCCAGATTTCTTCCAGATCGAACGGCAGGGTGTTGAAATTAAACGTTCACACTTTTCACTCTGTATTTTTGCTTCTAATAAGAGAGAAAAATGGAAACACTTAAAGAGTCGTGATAAAAACCACCGTGGTTGGTGGCCCAGCGGACGCATCCACCTAACGTAGCTTTGTCCCAGATTAGACTCCTGAAAGAGTAGACTCCTCAAATAGTTAAAGAAACATTCCTGGGCTCTGCTGGGTGTGATGCACTCCACTGGTGCCCTGGTGGTGAGTCCCTTCCTATGGGTTGGGTTAAATCTGGCCTGTCATACTGTCATACCGGTGACCCCGGAGCCAGGGCCTCAGGGTGTAATAAAGTTCCCATAAGAGCACCATTTTTTGTAGTTCAACAAAAAAAAAGAGTCGTGATAAAAAAGAAGACAAATTCGATTTTACCATTTATCTTCTACATTTTCTCGATTCTAATCTAAAATATAAAAGGGTTGGGGACACTTACCAATTTTTACAAAAATAAAGAAAGGGGGACCAAAATGAAATCCCCCAAAAAAGCACTTCACTTTTTCCTCTCCTACCCTTAAAATCATTTTCTTTTCAGTCCCCAAAAATTAAAAAAAACTACATAAAAAGTTCAGACTGCAGCAACGAATAATAATTCGCTGCATCATCTTCCAAATCCCAAAGCCCATCACAAAACAAGATCTCATCTCCACCGTTGATCCCCTCCCCGCCACCATCATCACCGCCGTCCACTCTGTTGGGTATCCCAAGCTCGTCATCAGACGCTTCAAGCAAGTGTCTCA
Organism: Gaultheria prostrata; assembly: GCA_036023075.1. NCBI lineage: Eukaryota > Viridiplantae > Streptophyta > Magnoliopsida > Ericales > Ericaceae > Gaultheria > Gaultheria prostrata. The sequence continues at coordinate 5,640 of JAXBDA010007831.1, forward strand.
TAAACCTCTCCGTCTCATCTCTCTCTTCCCCTTCCAACCGGGCCGGGTTTTCCCCGTCCGGGTCGCAATCTGACACGGGTATGGAAAACGGGTCGAGTTCTCGTTGGAGGGTTGTGAGTATAGAGGACAAATCATGATTCGGATCCTGTCCCTGTTCTTCTTCGTCTTCGAGGAGAGAGAGGATATGGTCGTAGGATTTTTGGCGCTTTGGGTCTTGGTTTTCTTCAGAGAAATCATTGGTTTCTTCTCGTTGGCGTTTAGGGGGTGTTTGCGTTTCTGGCATTTCTGCCATGGCAGGTGAGAAATAGAACGAGAGAAGTTAAAAGTGTTTTTAGGGGGGAGAGAGAGAGAGAGAGAGAGAGAGAGATGAAGGGTGAGATGAGGAGAGAGAGAAGGGGATTGAAAGATTTATATAGGGAGAGAGAGAGAGAGAGAGAGAGAGAGAGAGAGAGAGATAGAGAGTAGGGGTTCGGGTCAAACTGGGTTAGAGGATTATTTGGTGCGAGTCGTGCGGCACATAAATTAAATATGCGTTGGGCAAGTTGGTCTTTAGAAATTAGAATAACGTCTAAATATCACTTGTTTTCGGTTAAAATATTAATAATATTTTTTTATCTAAATCGTTTTTTTAGTATTTTTAGCAGTCAAAATATTTTCTTTTATAAAATACTATTTAGACGAAATGTTTTCACAGCGTAGACAAAAAGCCAAAAAGACTGAAAATACTATTTAGACATTATCATGAACCGAACCTTAGAAGTTTAGAAAAATACCACGTACAAATTTTTATTGGGTTTTATTTTGATAATGTAGGAGAGATTATTCAGTGCTCTTATCACCGTCACGTGGTGCTCCGATTGTATTCTTGGCTACTCCTACACATTTGTGTGGAAACAAAAATTAAGACATGTCTATTTCCAAATTTAAAACATGTCATTCTCTCACAATACATTACATAAAAAATCAATTTATTATAAAAATACCCTTAATAAAACATCCCCTGGGAGTTGCAGGTAGAAAAGTTTTGAAAAGTTCTCTAGTGTAGTTTGATATGTTTCATGTTAGAAAAGTTCTGAAACAATACAAATTAGAAGAGTGCGAACAAAATCTTTATGCTGATTGGTTGAAATGGTATGGGGTCCACCATAAATGGTGCGGATCCCACAACCAAGTGATGTCATCTTTACCAAAAAATATATTGATTCCATGGACCTTATACCACTTCAGAGGAGTCAGGGTCTTGATCTAACACAGAATGAGGGCATTGTTCACCTCATCAGGTGAGGGTGAACAAATTTGCACTCAAATTAGACTTCACAATAAGTACAGTACTATAGTTTACATAACTAACATTACCCGTATTGATAACTGTGGTAATACTTAAGGAGAGATAGAGGGAGGAGTTTGCACGTGCCAGATGGGAGGAAGGGACTAGGGAGTGGGGATAGAAACATAAAGAAAGGAAAGAGAGTGGCGGGAGGGAGAGAGAAGGAAGTGTTGGGAACTTGGGACCATGTGCAACGAGTAAAAAAATCCACTTGGTTTGTATCGGGTAGTTTTCATACAGACGTCTCGTTTATAATGGAACTATTGTGTGCTATTTGACATATTGCATGTAGTTTCCTAACATTTGACCACTAGATTAATTTTTCGCTGGATATATCCTTCATTTTGTTTCTGTTTTGTTATCTGTCTTTCTTGTGTGCGTTATGTCTTTCTTAAATTGTATTTGTAATTGAGGCAAGCAGTGGCTTGTAATATCTCCTGTGAAATGAAATTCTTACTTTTCCTCAAGGGGAAAAAAAAACAACAACGCCATAGTCATTCACTCTCCAAATGAACACTCTTACCAAAAAAAAATGTACTCCATTTTTTTTATACTTGTTGCTAACGGGCTTGTAGCCCAATGACATTTCTTGGTCATATTACCTTGCGGGAGACCAAGGTTCGAGCTCCGTTATAGGCGTTCGTGGTTCAAGGCTATGGGGACAACCTTTTGGACTCCATGTTGATTAACTTATAACTAATCACTCCCTAACCCACACTAAATTATACTGCTTGACAAAAACAAAATTTAAGGAGCCCACTATAGATGTCCTAAGACCATTGAGCTCATGCTTTTACTATCACTCCAATTCTTTACAGTTCTTTGATGGGTTGGACTCTTTTTAGGTCTCTCACTGGATGGGAAAGTTCAGCTTGTTTGTGGGCATTCCCTAGAGTCACTTCGATGAGTAGGACTTTTCACTTTTTAGGTCTCGTTGAGAAACTCAATCATGTCAAAAACTAGATTAATTGAATATCAATTGATATGTTCTCCGTAAACAGTTGACGGAAAGGGTTTTGCTAACGTATGCCCATTGGACAAAAAAATAAAATTACACTCCAATACCTCTTTTACACTTTCACATATTCTTAGGGCCTGTTTGGCCGCCTAGTTATCTCATTTTCTATTTCTCATTTTCAAGTTTTAGGTTCTTGGCTTCCCAAACAAAAATGCATCAAGCCAAAACTCATTTTAAAAATTTGACAATAGAGAGGAGAAGTCAAAATGAGGTTAAAAATAGCTTTTTGACTTATCATTTTTCATTTTTCTCATTTTAATTCAAAAAAGACATACAAAATGTATTCTGCACATATCTCTCAAACACTACTCCTGCTACAAAATACATTCTGCACATTTCTCTCAAACACTCCTATTATATTCAAAACACATTTTCATCATAATCCAAAGGAAAAAGCTACAATACACACCCCTTATTTGGGGGTGTGTATGATACACACCCTACCCTTATGAAAGTTACGACACCGTTATGAAAGTTACAATTTTTTTATAAAAGTTACGATTTTTTTTATAAAAGTTACTAGACACAACCAAATGTTACGAATCATATTGCTGAAAAGTTACGAAACACTAAAAAATGTTACGATTTTCAATGAGGTAGCACAATCCGGACCATACAATAGGTGCATATGTTACACATCTTTAATGAGTGTGTATTGTAGTTATTTCCTAATCCAAAAAGCAAAAAAGTTGAAAGTGAAAAGTTAAAAATAAGGCTCCCAAGCACCCTCTTATACACTTTTTACAAATTTTAATATACCTTTTTAATTTTAACATGTGCTTATTGGACACACATTAGTATTTTCCCTAAAGGAGGGTAAGATGAAAATAGAAAATAGGAGTAAAGATTACCAAAAAAGAAAGATGTAAATAAAATAAAAAGCTTTAAACGTAAGTTGCAGGGAATCGTGCCTCGTGGTGGGTCGTGCAAGTGGCCCGTTCTTTACTTTCTCGATTTGTGAGATACGGAGTACATGCCTTGATGCCCACAAAACAAAACAAAAAACGCATCCCAACAAATATATTTTTTTTTTTGAGTAATTATTCTGATTTTGGTCACCGGCTTGGTTTCCATTTGATTTTATGGAATTTCCATTTGATTTTTATGGGTGGTTTTAGCAAATGAGTAAGCAACTTGCTAAAATCAACCCATTAATAGCTTACTCATTTGCTAAAATCACCAATTTGAGTCCAAACAAGTGGTGTTAGATATCACTACGTGGTGCTCAACACTTTTATTCACTGCAGATTCTCATCGAGTCCAAACAATAAGTATTGAGCCCTACAAAAAAATGTGCGGTAGATAACTCTAGGGCATCATGTGACGAATCCAACACCACCCAATAATTTTTCCTAACAAATACGTAAAAATGTAAAATCTCCTCCTCCTCCCCCTCCCCCTCTCCTCTTATTGTTCTTTCATTATCTGTATAAGAAATGGAGTTGGAAGGGAAGTATGAAGATGCTCTACGAGCAATCGAGATTGCAAATATCATCGTTACTTCCCCAAGGTATCTAATGTGAGAATTAATTTTTACCGGTTAAAGAGTAAAGATCAATCCAGACTGTCGAAAATATTTTTAGATGATTAAGATGTACCGTTCGTGCAATATACGTACACGGATATATGTACGCACAAGAATTTTGTTTGAAAAGCTAGATTTTTTTATGCACGCACTACACCCTGACATGTGACCTTTATTACCATAACAAAAATGTTAGTCACAAGTCTACGTTTACATCTATTCTTATATCCTCTCTCGTAAGGGATCTGGATCCTCTATGAGGATTTATCTGTGATGATCTTGTGAGGGTTTTATTGTTGGTTTGACAACACACCAAAAAAAATATCCAACAGCTCACAACCCCTTCCTTATTTCTAAATCAAAATGATGTCGTTTCATAAGAAGAAGAAAAAAACGAACGGAGGTGATGGTGAGACACTCTAATTTTATGGTCCTACTATTGCTTGTGACAGTTACTCCCTCCGTCCCAAATTGATAGTTCACTACGAACCTACGTGCAATTTTTAAACTAAAAAATAATGTATTTATCGAAATAATTTTTGAATTTTTTTTGCACCGTATAAAAGTTATCAATGAGATCTATCAAACAAGATCCATAATGCATATTTTTTGAGGTTCACATTAAAAGATATCAGCCGTTGAAAATGACTCGCAATCCCAAAATGGACTATCATTTTGGGACGGAGGGAGTATATAAGAATGGATGTAAATTTAAATGTGTCCCTAACATTGCTATACGTCCCCAAGTCCCTTAGAATAGAGTAGATTAGGATTAATGAATGACAAAAAAAAAACACATTGCTATACGGTGGTATTTTTTGGACTACATAACATTTGTGCTAAGGGAGAGTGCCATTAATTTGGTTTTTTTGCTTTTTAGCTTTTTTATGTGAGAGCTCAAAATACGCGTTGATTTTTTATGATTTTTTATGTGATGTATTGTGAGGGGATGATCTGTTTCGAAAAACGTAATAAGCTGCCTTTTGACTTTTTGAGTTAGTGGAATTGAGCCTAAATTACGAACAATTAAGAACAAAAATATTTTAAATAAATGTAGCATGGAGTAGGAGTACTAGTATTTTTGTCGGTAAGGGTGCCATGGGACAAGGGGTTGGTGTTGTGCACCATTCGGGTTATCCGTTGCTCGGATGGATGACCCGGATTTCAACTCGACACCTTTGCATCCGAATAGTTCATTGTTGTGCGTACAAGATGAAATCTGGGTCATCTATCCGAGCAACGGACGGGTCGGATGGTGCACAACACCTGCTGTGCATGAGGCTGCACAACAGCAACCCCAAATCCGGGTGCCATGACTCCGTGACCCGTTGTTTTCTCCGAGTCAGGTAATCGATTATTGTTATGCGGATGAAGTTTCTAGAGTTTGACGCCTTGTTATTGGAATAGATTTGTTGACTAGATCCTATAAATCCTATCTTTAAAAGATTGTCCGATCTACGAAATGGAGTACATTTTTTTATGAGAATTCAAACATTTCCGCTAGTTAATACATATCAATGAGTTCTTTTAATCAAAAAGTCAAAGATAAATTTGTCTAGATAAAATTTTAATTTTTTTAATTTTCATTTTGCAGACCGGATAATATTTTTGGGCGAAGGTACTACAATTTTTTGTTGTTCTTTGTCGGTACTACAATTTTTTGTCTTTCTTTGTCTATGTCTGTTTCGTACATTGGAATCATATACCAACACTTCTGCAAGAGACAAGAGAAAGCTCCCCTCTGGTTTCAATAAATCTGGACAAGGTTATTGATGGGTGCGGCTACTTATTATCCATGATCAACCCCATTGCACCATATTGATGACAAAAGTTATCACAGGAGTTACGCTATTGATTTTTTTTTTTTCATTCGTCATTCCTAATTTATAATATGGGAATGGTGAAAGGGACTTCCTCTTCCTATATGATGTCAATCCCGATTTTATTCCAAACACTAGAAATTCATGTTCATACAAAATCATTTTGACATTGCATTTTCCGTTTTGTGAGAAAGAGAGATAGGCGCATCTTCAGTTTGCCAATATTGTATTCGGAGGTGTTTCAGAGGTAGTGATTTCGGCCGTTTTATCCTGAGAGACAGATGCTGACGCAACCTACAACACTCCCGGTAGGCGGCGAATCTGTTTTAAGAAATCTGTGTCTAGGACACAGTTCGATTCGTTAACGCAGTTCGTCGTTTCTGTAATCTGTTATTCTATTCTGTTTTATGTACTTTGTAATTCAATATGTATCAATGGAAAAATGTTCTCCGGATTTCGATATTTTTCCCAACATTAGGATTACTACAACTTAATAGTAATAACGAATAAAAAATGGTGGAGTAATGCATTTGATCTGTTTATTTTATGTAAAATTAAGTAAATAAACCTTAGTTGGTGCAACCCAAAGGAAAAAAGAAGCCAGTTCTTTGTTTTGTTTCTTTTTGATAGGGCCAAAGATATATTCTTTTCGACTCAATGGGTTGGCCTGATAGTTAAGACTTAGCTAAAATCTCAGGTTCGAAACTTTTCAGTTGCTATCGATTGTTTTGGGTTTAGCCCATACTGAAATTTGCTCCGATTTTTATTGGACTTCCTGCAAATAAACAGTGGAATTGAAACTCCAATATTAATTAAGGTGCGTGTAAGAATGCCCCGACAAGAGAAAATTTTGGGTACGGGGAGGGTACCACGTGGTACCCTCTCGGCACATCCGGGCCATCCAACAATGCAATGGACGGTCCGGATTGAAAGTGCCGTCCGGATTTAAAAAAAATTAGAAAAGAAAATAAAAAGTGTGTTTCAATCCGAGCCGTCCGATGCATTTTTGGACGGCTCGGATGCGCCGAGGGGGCACCACGTCACCCATACCCTATTTGCACCCAAAATTTTCTCCCTCAAAAAAGTTCCTTTTCATTTTAAAATTTTTTTTCCTATGGTCTTTGTTTCCTCTTCTAATCTAATGGAGAGCATCTACATTTGATATTTTTTGTGCACTTTAGAGTCAAATTTTTGCTGCAAAAATCAGAAAACAAACTTTTGTGTCATTTTTTGGTTCTATTTGATAGCTTTAGTGCCATTGTTAGAGCAATCCCACAAACTCCCTAAATTGGCTCCCATCCCTATTTTAGGGAGCCAAACCCCAAAATTAGGCTCCAAGAGACTCCCTAAAATACAAAAATGAATAGTACCTCCATAAAATCCCTCCCATTTAGGAAGGCACTATTCACTCCCTACCCATTTTTTTATTTTTTCTCTCTCTTCTTCCCTCTCTTTGCCTGCTTGTTTTTCTTTTTTTATTCTCTCTCTCTTGTCTCTCTCTTACTTTTCCCCCATATATTATATTTTATTAAAAATAGGGAGGGTAATAGGGAGTGTTGATAGAAAAAGTGTCAAGTTATAATAGATATTTGCACTGTACACTGCCTAATTTACTAAGTTATTGTTGGGCTTGCTCTTAGAGTTTCACTTTAGTGTCATAGGTTAACTCCTCCCTAGTGGGAGCTTGTGCTCTAGCGCACAAGGGAGAAGAGAGAGAGAGAGAGAGAGAGAGAGAGAGAGAGAGAGAGAGAGAGAAGAGAGAGAGGGAGAGGAGGGCGGACTGTGTCAGGAAGAGAGAGAAAAGAGAGGGAGAGAGGAACGTAAAAGCAAAGAGAGAAGAGAGAGAGAGAGAAAGAAAGTGTAAAAAGAGATGGTCTCGCTAGAATTTTTTTTTAAAGTTTAACAAACATTAAAAACACCCCTTTTAATATCAAATGGAGCACTTTTTCATTCACTATCTAACAACTCTCTAAAACACAATTTTTGGGACCCATTTTTTTTTATACTTTTTGTCATGTAACAAATATTTTAAGAGAGCCTCAAATGTGGATGCTCATATAACAACCCTCGTATAACAAATATTGTTATAAAGTTGTATAGCGAGTGATGACCTGTCAACCGTTATTTTGATACGTTAATGCGAAAAGAGAGGATTATTATTTTGGGACTGTGCAGGTTTTTACATGCGTGTGTAGTGAGCAATTTGACTGTTTAAAAGTATTTTAGACTGTTCGGATTTTAAATAAAACTCTTCCGGGAAAGAGTCTCACAAGAGTTTTATTTAAAATGTTTCTAGGAAAAAAAAAAACGGCTGTAATTGATCACTAGACGCATGCAGTGAGCACAGGCCCCTGGGTATCGTTTTTCATCAGGTATGCATCGAATCTAGGAGGGCGGCAACTACCCTAACAAACTTTGAAAGTACATTCATTTTTTTTTTTGTTGTAATTTTTAAGATACGTTAATGGTTTGTGCCATTTCATTTAAAATACTTCGTCTGTCCCAAATTTCTAATTTGTTTCAATATTCGTTTCATATATAAATTACGTATATTTTTCAATCTAGAATGTGTTTTTAGATTTTGAAAATTTTGTTTAATAAATTTAATAAGGATCTATCTAATAAGATCGATATTGCTCATTTAAAATTATAAGTAATTTTTTGAGGTGTCTGAATTAGTAAAAGAAGGACAAGAAATTTAGGACGGAGGGAGTAAGTTATAGATGCTCATGCTCGCAAGGTTGGAATATTATAGGAATTTAATTTGCCTCCTTAAATTTTGATTTGCCACTGCTTAGGATACTCTTTAGAGCATCTCCAAGAACACTCTCTACTTTGTTTACTCAAAAGTATAAAAACAGTACAATATTTACTTTGCCTATTCACTTTTTCCCATATGGATCACTACTTCCCTCCCTACTGGGATAAAAATGGAAGAAAATGAGAGAGTGGAGGAAAAAGGGAGGGAAGGGTTTAGTAGAGAGGCAACTTCCCTCTCTACTAGTAGCTAGCCAAAATAATTTGAGGCAGAGTAGTGAGGTAGGTAAAGAGCCTCTTGGATCAATAAAATTGGGTTTGACTAGCTATAGTAGCCAATAAGGTACAAGTAGAGAGCCTCTTAGAGATGCTCTTAGAGCATTATGATCAACAAATTTTGGATCAAACTACTCACTTTTTCAGAAAAAGTACTGCTCTATAATCTGACTTAATTTTATTAAATTATTCTTTCTTTATACATGTACTTTCCAATTTAAATGTCATTTTTTTTGGGTTCTTTTTAAGTGTTATATTTTCGTACCGGCTTTATTTATATTCCAACGGTAATATTTGCAACAACAAGTGTCATATTTTTGTAATGGTTTCCAACGGTCATATCTAATGGCTTATATTTTAGTGACTATATTCCAATGGTCATATTTGTAACGACTATATTCTTTAGTCCGATATATCGATCTAAGACCATTTGTTGTGTTACTTCCATCTATATCAACCTAAACTTTATTAGTTTATTTCATTTTATCTTTTATTTTGACAATATGGATCTTGAGTTTCTAGACCATTTGATTCTTCAGGACTCTGATTCCGAACAAAGAATTGGGCATAATTTTTTTTCCAAAAATGAACAATTGCTGGTGTAGTATGTGCAATTTATTGCCATGACAAATAAAATAAAATGAAAATGTGAGTGAATAGTACTTTATTTTATTGAATATGTAGTAAATAGTTGAGTGAATAGTGACAAACTTAAAGAAGAGAGTCATTTTTGCAAATGTAAAAATATGGCATGTAGTCCCCATGTTTGTTGAGCCTCATGTGAAGCCCATTTCTGCTCTTGACTCGCTCAAGCAGTGTAAAGGGCATTTTGCATAGTCTGATGCGGATGCTCTTATTAGCTACTTTATATCTTGCAATTGGATCTTGTCCGATTCTTAATTAGTACTGGATAGCGGTTTCTGATCTACGTCACGCGCGTAGCTAGCTCAGAAATTCCTGACCGTCGAAACTAAAAATAAAAAAGAAATAGTTTTCTTCATCAAAAAGTCGTGCAACACGTTTTTCATGCACAATTTGCACTACTCAAAAAGAGACACAATTTTTTCCCACCTGTGGTAAATTAGGCCGATGCTCCCCAACACATTTAATGGAAGTGGAGCCCAATTGCCCAAAATTAGCATTTTCAGAAATTTTAGGCCAGAGGTAAATTAGACGAAATCCAAAGTTTGTCATAATTAAGTAAAAGAAATTTTAGGCCAGAGGTGGATCCAACGCATGTGCCAATGACCTAACACGATGTGTTGAGGATGGTCACATGTCACGTGAGGTATGGCCTGTGGCATATCATCGATCCTTGAAAGCGCCATGCACATGGTAAGTGGACCTAAATCCAAGTGCTCTTATTATTGCACACAATTTAATTGGCTTTTGGGTTGATAGCTAGAAAATGAAGGATTGGTTTATGGAGGAGACTTTTGGTTGAGGATTGTTCCAGAAAATTGAATTATTGTGTTTTACGAGACAAGTCATTCTTTCACAATAATCAATACAAAAAATTGACTTAAACCGATTTCTGACTTTAAGTCAATTAATTTCCGGAATCAACAGTGTATTAAGTGATCACTGATCTATCTGATACAAAATCAACATATGACTTGTATTATCTAACATCCTTTGTCACTTGCAGTCGTTTTTGAAAATCAGTGATAAATAATTCTCGATAAAAGATTATTCAATTACAAACAGAGAAGAACACTAAAGATGGAGTACTGAAAAGAAAATTGGAGGAGTGGGTGGAGGGTGGGATGGTGGCAGATGGCGGTGGTCAAGAAATTTGTCTAACAAAATTAGGTTTAGGGTTTGTTAAGGATGATGGCATTTTGGGATTAAATCAAATTTCTTAAATGGGTGTGCGAGAAAAATGGAGTTGGAAAGATATATTTTACATTCAAATAGAAATACTCATAGTCTTTATAGTCATTGTGGAGGGTGGATTTAAGAGCACGTGCACTGCCTCCTTTGGCAAATAAACCAAAAACTGGTTTTTTGGTTTATTCATTTTGTCTTTATTCAAAAAAAATTTACATTTATTAGTTTTGCATCAATTTTTTGTGGTTTATTGGTTTCTCTCGACGAGAC
>JAXBDA010007832.1:0-16460 GCA_036023075.1 Gaultheria prostrata
AGAATAAAAAAATGGGTAGGGAGTGAATAGTGCCTCCCTAAATGGGGGGTTTTTAGGGAGGCACTATTCATTTTTGTATTTTAGGGAGGGGTTTAGGGAGTTTGTTGGAGCCTAATATTGGGGTTTGACTCCCTAAAATAGGGATGGGAGCCAATTTAGGGAGTTTGTGGGAAAAGGACTAGACAAAAAAGTTGAAAATGGCCTCTCAACGGCCGACCCAAAAACCCTCAAACTCCCTTCCTTATACGTTCTCTCTCTATACCCACCACCACCAATCGAATCCCAACAACATTCTCTCTCTCTCTCTCTAGGGCCATCCGTCTGCAATGGCTTTTGGTGAGAGAATCTTACTGCCAGTGCTATCTTCTACGCCTACCGCCGTGAGTACTGCCGGCATGTGCGAACAATGCAATGACCAAGCCGCCCTTGTTCCCAAAGAGGTACTACTATCTGACCATTCCTCTGTGAATCGATGGTCGTTTTCGGCCATTTTCAGATTGAAGGCGACAATGTAGTAGGAGTCTCTCTCTCTCTCACACTCATGGAAACCGGCAGACAGGATGAAGCCAGGCATTTATTATTATTGAAGTCTTTTTTTTTTTTTTCCATCATAGTACTTTTTTTTTTTGTATCTGTTCTGTTTTCATAGCTCGACCCAAAAAATTGCCATGACCCTTTGTGGGATTTGTTTTTCGTAGTATATAATTTATGGTAGCATTTAGAAGGAGGTGAAAAGGCGAAGGATTCGTCACCAGTCATGGTTAATGCAGACTTGTGTGACGATGTCCGAGAATTTTCCTCTCAATTTTGCAATGGTATATATAAAGAAGACATAATTGTTCCATATGTGATTTTCATGTCTTTTTATTTATTTAGAAAACGGATAGCAAGAGTCTCGTTCATTGTGAGAGAATTATCCGACTACCGGAGATAATCCGGACCCTTTATTAGGTAGAATATGTTGTAGATGTAAATGTTTCCACTTGAGGCAATTAGGGGGGTTTTGGGATTAATTATACAGATTTGAGGAGAAAATGTATGAGAAAATCATGTAAAAGTTCTGTTCACATCATTTGCCCTTGTTGTATGAATGCTTATTTGGAGGCAATTTGAGTGCAGAGTGCAGACTTCAGTGTTTCCCTGCTTAAGTATTTTATATCCCTTGCTATTTTTCAGAATTAGTTTGTCTGCAGCCATCTACTACATATGGGCTGAACAAAACCTCATAACCTTCCAACACAAGAGCACTACTTGCCTTGTTCTTACACAGAATGTAATAAGAGATGTTAGAACTTGTCCCCATGCTCTGAAGGATGCCTTAGGGTGTTCCAATCATATCATGTGTCTGTGCTAGAATCCTCTGTGCTTCTGTGGTAGGTTAGCCTGTACGTTTGCTGTGTATTTTGGTTCGGGGTCTCCCCATTTTGTTCTGTTTGTTGGACTCCCAAGGCCATCCCCTTGGTCCGTGTTTCTGGTTTGTTGGTTCTAATGAATTAGCAAACAAAAATAAAAATAAAAAATGAGGGGGTGATGTCAACAAAAGTAATTAGAAACGATATGCACATCTACTGTAATAGACTGAAAAGAAACAGGTATCCTAACCCTACAGGGGTACATTACTTGAATCAAATCTTTCTTGGTTCATTTTATTTTCCCTTACTTTTAGTGAGAGGAGATAAAATGATAATGCACAATTCCTTTTAGTGATATCTTCACCGCTAGGTGAATCTTGTTGAAATCAAGTTCTGAATCTGATTGATCGCTATGAGGTAAGTTTGATTCCATAAACTATTGTCACCTTTTCTTATCGAGATGTGTCCTCCTACCGATACAATTGTGCCACTATGTGTATTGAACCAATTATACCATCGTCATTGTTAAGACATTGTAGCTGGTTTGAAGGTTTTATACTTCCGGGAACATCAGTTGACTTCATTGGATGATGCTAATTTAAGGTTGATCAAATGAGTACCCTGAGTTTTTATGTAGAACTTGAAAGAAAGACAGTTTATGAGTTCAAATCACTTGTTGCATTTAACAGAAAGATGTTAAACCATTTGGAGGAGTAGACAGACTGTCAGATTTGATTTTCTACTTGAGAAGTGAGAGAATTAATCGTGTGGACTATCTATTCTCTTATTATACTTACGGCCGTTTCTGTGAACTTATTCTTGACAACCATTTCTTTTTGGAAGTGGGTCTTTTGTGAATCAGATGCTCCGGTTTGATTTTGTTGCTAGCTCACAGTACCTCAGAATCAATATAAAACCTAAGCATTTTTTTCTGGAAAATACAGTTCCAATATTTCCATGGTAATGGTATTGAAGAAAGCATGGTTTGGGCCAACTTTCTAAGCGATCTCTGAGAGACTATTTTCGTTACACTTGCTCATGCAACGTGCCATGATGTGATTACAGGAGTAATGCTGCTGTGTTCTGTCTGGTTCGAGTGTTTTGTCATCCTTGCACTCTACCCGTACTCAGGTGGTAAAGCACAATGTGGAAACAAAATGTGGCCCGTGTAGCATTTTTTCTTGTTGCTTTGTGCTGATTAATCAACCTTTTGCCGCTTCACATACCATTTCAAGAAGATATTGCCTATTGCATCAATTATGGTTTACTGATTTGTATTTGCTCTAACTGACATGTCGCAACCAGTCTGGGATGTGGTTAGTTTTTTTACCTTCGAAATATCCGCAAAAAGTTGTCATTTGATCTTCCAACCGCTCATGCTTGCTAGTTTATTTTAGATAATTGAAACTGTTTTGTTAGTTTGAACAGAAGGAAGGCTGCTATGTTTGGTTTGGATGTGATAGAGATTTGGGAATTATTGGTTATTGCTAGTTTATTGTAGTGAATCCCCTCACTACAGCCCCCAATTCGTAGATCGATGCGGTAAGATAATCTGAAGATTGGCGTAGTCACGTAATTACTAATTGGCCCCAATAAGATCGATTCGTTTGACCCTTTTTAACCTTCCACCTTTGTGTTGTACTTGGTCGTTCATTCTGGTTTTGCTATTTAGTAGTGTACTATTAGTAGTGGGTACTAGGTATAGGTCGAAAAGTGCTGTTAAAAAACCCTGCAAGATCCAGGGAGACATTAACCAACTTGACCTAACAGTCTGAGTCTGGATTGCATTTAAGAACTGTGTGCTGCAGCGTGTTAGTAAATCTGTCTCCAGGCTTCCTATGAAATCTGGCCCTATTTTACTACTGAAAGTGTTCAGTGCTCCCACAAAATTACCTTGATGTTTCCACTATGATATTATCGATATTTTCTCACAAGTTATTCTCCTCATAAATATCACAAAAATACCATTCAGCAGAAATAACATCCGCTTTTGACTATAGAGCCAGAATATGGATTGGTGGGTCAGGTCGGCTCGAGCTGTCACATGACTATTGCTCTCAATCACTCCTAGTTCTGAAGCGTGAAGTAACGTTTTAAGCAACAGCTGCAAGCACAATGTACCCGGGGGCGTGGGTGTGGCCCTAACACAGCCAAGTGAATGTCAACCATTCATCTCAAATCTTGAAAAGTGTTTCCTATGTTTTCGAAATGAAATGACATAGAAAACATAAAAAAGGAAAATCCTGTTAAATTTATTTTTTTGGCTGGATTAGGCGAATGGAAAGAATATACTCCCTCCGGACCCTCAGTCCCAAATTGTTGGTCTTAACAAATTTCAATGTAATTTGAAAAATATGAAGGGTTCAAAATTACATCGAAATTCGAACATGACACAATTTGAGACCGAGAGTAATTAGGTTAATGTCGAGGAAAAAAATCAAGTGTTCTTTTGTTGCCCAAGTAATTGTCGAGCAATTGTATGTGCATGAAGTTGGGGAATTCCAGCATGTTTAATCAATCCAAATTGTGACCCGAATCGCAAATCAGATATATCTTTTCTCCAGAAATATTAAAGAAGACACGGCTTTAGATACATCTTTTCTCCAGAAAGATTAGAGAAGACACAGCAACATCAATGCGAAAAATTATTTACAAATTAGTGTCCAAATCACACTTCTCCCTACTTTATTAGTATTCACAATTTATTATGAATAGAAAAATGTTAGGAACACAAGTTTGTATTTCTAAAAAACCTGGAAATATCTGAACACTTGTCTAGCTTAATCGAACACACACCAAAAATCCAACGTTGGATAATACCGGTTGACACTCACATAACCCTTTCAAGCAAGTGTCTTGCAGGCTCGCGCTGCAACCTCACAGTCGCCCTAGCTTTTGAACAAGGCGGTTCTCGATTTCCAGTCTCTTTTTCATGAACAAACTGTACTTGGCGACGAGTTCTTGGTCTCCGGCAGCTGCAGAAAGCTTGCACCCAAGAGACGTCTTGTCCAACTTGTCAGCGTACATAACTGAGATGGGCACAAAACTGCCCTTCTTGTTGCACAACCAACCATGAGCAGCCCTCAATGCAGCTCCAAGCGACGCAGAGTCTGTCAAGCAAAGTTCAGAGATTTTTCTATCAGAAGCAATTAAAAATTTTAGAAACTTCCATGGACACGATATCGTTTAAACCTAAATCCTCGTTCAAATTGGGGCAGGACATAAATAAGCTTCGAATATCTTAACATGCTTGGGATAGGCATTTAACCCTGTTTTGGGGCTTCAAAAGAACACCGTATTTTTTAGCTTAAAACTAACCTACCAAAAAGCCAGGCAGAAAAAACCCATTTGTCTGCCAAACCAATGTCAAAACTACTTTCTTACCGGGATTTCAAACATGTCTAGCAAATAACTAACCTTTCTAGGTTACTCACAGATCCTTCGCTTTCTCTATTTTGAAACCGACGGAGGATTGGTTCGAAACTACTTTCTAGTCGAACCCCTTTGTTTCAATATTAATTTCTGACGGTAGAATCTCCCTAGCCAATTTTCAACTTTGATTATTGAAGCATCTCTCTAAAGGACCGTGAAATTCCTTCCTTTATAACTTAAATTTTTTCTTTAGCAAAATGATGAGGGCAAATCCGTGAAAGCTTTTTGTTTCTAGGCCCGCTCAGGTTAAACCCTAACTGAGAAGCCAACCAGAAAAGGTAGAAGGTCTATTGACCCATTGAAAAAAGCCCACCCATCCCAAATTAACCTCTTTAGGAGCCAAGAAGCCAGATTTTAAGCCCATCCTAAAAGGACGAGGACATTCAGAAAAGCCTATGTTGAGTTGAATAACCACATAATTTTGGTAAACAAAAAGGCATTGTCCATGAACCTGGTCTTTGTACTGTATAAACATCACAGCCAAAGATGGCAGCTACTACGTTGAGAATGCTCTGATTTGCTGATGCTCCTCCAGTGGCTATTATACGTTTTGGAGGTGAAGGCATTCCGAATCTTTCAGCATGACCTCGCATAGAGAGCAACTGGCCCTCAACCAATGCGCGAACCTGCACTTGAATTTAATTAGTCAATAGGATAATTTTTTCATCCGCGGACCTCATGAGTTCTCATCCTGAAAAATCTACTAACCTCAGACTGAGAATCAAATTCCTCCACTTGATGTTCACTTGTGCCATCTAAGGTGTCAGCAGTGAAGTTCTCAAGTACGTAGCGGTGGAAACCAACTGGATACAGAAGCAACTTTTGAGGTTAAAGATAGTGAAAACACAGGGAAAGAAATTCATGGTCCAGAGCATCTCAAATGCTTCATCAGAATTTCATATCGCTAGGCAAATTGAGTGAGCGAGCGATGCCAAAGATTGCTAATAGCGTACTAAGGACATAAACAATCTTATACAAAATAACAGTTGGACACATTTAATAGCGTATGTATAACTTCCTTGATTTCAATTCATCCTGATTGGCAACGAAAAATTAAACCAGGACACATCCTTGAATGTGGTAAAAATCATTCCTAGGACAGTCCCGTTTGACTTTAAATTCTTCTCTGTAAGTAGAAAATGAAGATGGACCATGACACCCTAAGTATTTGATGTGTTGGGTACAATTATCTTCAAGATTGAAATGTAGGCAATGCACCAAACTCAGCATTCTTTAGCAACTACTAGTTTTGGAAGATCACTGCTAAAATATTTGGAAATTAAAACCCAATGACTCACCCGGGAGGGGAGGAAGTATTTCATACTCCTTGTAGTAGAAACCAATCTTTCCACCTATATCAGATACAAATGTGAGAAAAGACAAAAACAGAAATCACTCCTCAAAAAATGTACTTATTTACTTACCATTCAGAGGTGGTGTTTGCTGTAGAAAGCTGCCAAAAACTTCCCAAGATTTATCCGCACATTGATTACGCACATCTGTGATAATATTGACTGTCAGTAGTAGGAACCTTCAGAAATTTAGCTGTTTCAAGTTTCAACCAATTGTTTAAAAACATGACCTGACCTGGTGGTCAAACAGCAGTGATTATGAACCAATATAAAACAGATTGGTCTATCCCCTCATTAGTAGTAGTTATTCACATATTCCTAGGTCATGTAGCCTCCTTTTGCTGAAGTTTTTGTCAAAATCATTACTTGACTTGCAATGACTCATTTTTTTACAATAATCACATCTATAACCCAGCTTCTTTACAACTTCAATGAATGATCCACTTTTTATAACATTGGTTGAAATGTTTGAATCATGTGCTCAGAATTCAGATATGAGTAGTTCACCTTCGCGAGTTAAAGAGCCATTCTTGTAGACCAACATTACCATGTAGCCCTTTGTGTCAACAGGATTAGGAAATACATGCCCTTCTAAGCTTGGTTGGGGGTCACTTGTAATCCCAAAAACCTGAATGATATAGACGAACATATCGCTGATGAATGTTCTATTCAGACTAGAAAATTAACAGACATTTCCACTCATCACTTGAACGACCGCAATCGTAATGTGAACAATATTGAACACTAATAATCAATTAGCTCATTCACTAATAAGAGTAGGGAAAACAATCAATTTTTTTTCCTCAAGGCTGAGGCTGAACAACATTAGAAACAAGTGTTATGAACATCTGAATAATCCTACAGTCTTTTGAGGAGTTCAGATGCAGACATGATTGACAAATTGCAGCACTAGACAGATTTGATTCAGCTTGTTAACATGCTTCTACTTGGACTATCACAAAAAAATACAGTATTGGCCTAGAAAAATACCCAAAATTAGGATTTCTGTGCATAAACAACTAAATTAGGACTGTCTCTCTGGTAACTTCCAGTGTCCCATGCCGATCAAAAAGAAAAAAAAAAAAAAACTTACAGTGTCACTGGTGCCGAGACTGATTGCCAGATCACCAGGAGTGTTTAGGGTCAAACCTACATAGTTGCAGGTTGTCAAGTTAGCATGCAGACATGATGAACTAAGAGAACAGGAGAATAGGGTCGAAAATCAAGATGACAAGCTTTCATAAAGGTGGAAAGAACATAAGGGAAGAAACCAGAATCAAGTCAAGTAAAACCAAGCACAGATATAGCACCAGGAAAGGATTAGAGTTCGCAAGACAATGCAACAGATGCAAGATGGAATTCATAATCAATCATTGCTCTACCAAGAGTGAAATTGACGAAATGGTGGAAAACGATGCTACATGCCTCTTAGGAAAATAGCGGAAAAGCTTCTCAGTACGTAACATGCACCGTGGCAGCTAAATCGGCAAAAGTAAAGATGTTAGCAGAAGAAAAAGTATCAAAATGATCACTTACCTGCTAGGCTGTTAGGATTGTCTCCAGACCACTGAACAACCAAACAGTTCTTGTTGAAGTGGAACCTGAAAGCAGTTTGATGTGAAACCTAGCAGTCAAAAGTGATTTCGAAAACCTACAAAATGAAAGAGCAAAGCTACAGCTTTCCGGATTCTCTCATCTCTTTATATCACCAGGGACATGGCAGGCATCAAATTCTTCTTTATTCTCTTCAAGATTATTTTCTCACATAGGTGTTTTCCTAATTTTCTATATACTATAAAGCAGTAAGAAAAAAACTGGTGCACTATAGCATTTTCCAAACAAAACATGCCTAAGTGAATCAAAAAAACAGACCACAAAAGAAAATACAGCATACGAAACTTAAGTCCACAAAAATTTATGTACATGCCACTGTTTTGTAAAAAGCTGCTGCGTCATGAATTCATTATTAACCCAGTGCTTTGCTATGTGGTTGTTTTGTATCGTGACAACTTCTATGAAGGGTACGGCTACGGCAAGTACTTGTGACCTTGTGATTGTTGTGTTTAATATTGGAATCGCAAAATCATCAAGATTCAAGGGATACGCATGGACTACCTTAGAATGTGCTATCATATAGTTTAAGTACATTAAATTTCAGTTGCAGGCAAAAACTTTGGTATAGTTCAAATCATGTCCTGGGACGAAAAACATCAAACAACCCATGTGATACAAACAAAGCAACCATAAATCAAAAGAAGAATACACTAAAATGCTACTTCCAGTTAAAAAAAGGTAAATATCACAATCTAAAAAGTAAAATAAAAAAAAAACGTAAAACTACTTGCGTGCATTTTTAACTTACTTATCCACAAAATAGGGAGCAATAAACCCAGCAACAGCATGTGCAGGAGCTAATTTTCCTAGCTTTTCCTCCAAACCTGGTGCAGTGGCCTGTGATGAACATGAAAGTTCAACATCAACTAAACAATGAGCTGTAGGGTTGATCATCAACCAACAATGATTAATCATACAGTCTAAAAATACAAGTATATGGTGGGCTGTATGTACCTAGACTCTTAATGTATAACTACCCCGTACTAGACACTCAACACACTAATAAGGATATTCTCCTAGCAAGCAAGCATATTTTATAATTAGAACTAACCATGAAAAATGGATAAAACTACCATATGTTATGCATGAAATCTCTTAAGGCACCTCGTAAACGCAATTTTATCCTATATAAATGAATATTTTGGCACGTCCTGACTCCTGTATTCTTGGTTCGGAAGTAGTTGAAACTGAACAAAACTGCACCCAAGTTCAAGAAACATACCCATCTATTTAATTTAAATGAGAGACATAGACCATTAATTCAAGTAATAACTAACACTGAATGAAGAAAATACCACATGAACATGGAACTGAAGTTTTGTCTCAAAATTCAAAAACCAACCTCCAAAGCAAGTTTAGACCATTCCCTTTTCTTAATATCCATCAAATTCATCCCTGCGCCATCAGTCTCATCAATACAAGCATATCCCCCTATAAGGAGAGATGCTACAAAGGAGCTAACCAGGGAAATCCTCTCAGTATCATGGTAAACATCAGGCTGGGTCTCAAATATCCTTCGAATTTGTGGGCCGGTATATCTCTCATGAGCCCGCGACCCAGTAATTCTAGATAATTCCAATGCACCTCCAAGGGCTTTCTCAATCGCTTTGCACTGTTCTGTGGTGCTGCTGTCCATCCATATGGGCGATTCCTTTATCGAAAAGGCATCAACAAGTTGATCCACCAACGGTCTCTTCGAGTCCAAGGCTGATAATTTCAACGAACTTCCATTTTTCCAATAAACACTGCCATGCTGCTGCCCGCTTCCAGAAACAGCAGCGATTTTCGCAAAATCAAGTTTCGACGAGAGTCTATGAAGTATGAGGTCGAGTGCCTCCACCCACATTAGAGTGGGTGAAACGATTCGGCCTGTGACTGATGGGTCTCTGTAGACACCATCTTTAGTTTTGTAATGGGGCAGTTCTGAATCAAAATTGACTACATCTGAATGAACAATGTTGAGAGAGGCATCTAACACAGTCGCCTTTAATGACCTAAACAATTAACGAACAACATCATTCGGTTAGTTCAATTTTGGTACATGGGTTCTGAAAGATTACTAATATAGGGAACACATGATTGATTTGAACCCCATTACTTGAAATTCTCAAAACCCTGATTCGATTCTGAAGGGAAACTATGAAAAGAAAGAAACCCAGAAAGGGAAACAAGGCACATAAATAAAACTGTGATCTGGGTTATTGAAACTTAGATTTAGATACCATCAGATAGACGAAGTTGATGAAGAAAAGAGACTTACTGAGTTGAACTATCGAATCCAAGGAAAAAAGAGTCCGTGGGGAAAGAACAATCCTCCATTGTAGCCAAATAATTACGGCGGAAATCTGGAGTGAAATCCAGCAATTATGAGATGATTATCATGCAATAAGAAGAAGCCGAGGATATTGGAACTGAAGTACGTTTCGTATAGCGATTAAATAATGTCGTTTGGAGCAGATAAGATCATCCTCGTCATTCTACTCAAAATGAGGAGAAAACCTTAACAATTTGGCTTTTTATCAGCCTCCCTACAATTCTGAACAAACTATCTACAGTGCCTCCCAAGGGAAAAGATTTGGGTACCAAATGGGTACAAGTGGCCGAGCCTACGATGTATCTGAACATTGCATCTAAATTATTCAAAAGTATTTTAAAGGATCCAAATCGAAACCATTCTCTTCTCTCTCTTTCCTTTCTCTGTCCATAATTCGAACTATCCAAAACCGAAATAGACGGCCCAGATCGCACGTATGGGTACCACGTGGTACCTGCTCGGGACTGAAAAATTGCTCCCTCCTGCCACTATTTTTTTTTTTCAATCGATATACATCGGCAGGAGTTAGCGGGGAGTTATGAGTTAGTCCATAAATGGTACAAGAAGTTATCCATAGCCCTGAACCCCAAACACATCGAGGCTCGAACCCTGGCCTTCTTTTCTTTGAGATTGCACTATTCACTCCTCACTATTATTATATTATA
The DNA here is from genome assembly GCA_036023075.1 of Gaultheria prostrata. Classification (NCBI taxonomy): domain Eukaryota; kingdom Viridiplantae; phylum Streptophyta; class Magnoliopsida; order Ericales; family Ericaceae; genus Gaultheria; species Gaultheria prostrata. Next base: position 10,730 of record JAXBDA010007832.1, read on the forward strand.
TTTCTCCACACCATTTCATCTGTTGTTCGAGGCATTTCTCATTTTTATGTTATTTTCATTTCTCAAAAAAGCACTTCTCTATGAACAATAATTATAATAATAATAATCACAAAAATATTAGAATTAAAACATGAAACATTTTAAAATTACAAACACACATGAAATTTTAATGACCACAATATAAGATTTTTTTTCCTCTATTTTTTCATTATGGACAAAGTAGCGAGGAATAATTTTTTTTGGGTAAAGTAATACGACCTCCGTCCGTGGTTTTTCCCATCTCACTATTCTACACCCCTTGAAAAATTATACATATCTTTCAATACGAATATCTAAAAAGATGTAATATGAATCTTATTTGATAGATCTCAATTAGTCCTATTATATGAAATTCTCAAAATCACGACCCTATTATAAATTGATAGATATAGACAATTTAAAATATGACACGAATTCTGAAAATGAACCAATAAACATGAACAGAGAGAGTAAAAGTTTTTTGTTTGTCTTGTCTGAAACTAGTAAAATATAAGAATAAAAAAAATTAGAAAGATATTTGAATAAAAAAGTAGAAGTAGAAAAAAGGAATAGTTTAATATATTAAAATTAGAAAAGGTGACTAGATAAAGTATAAAAAGTGTTTTTGAGGTTAAATTTGGTCTTAAAATTTGAGTAGCTTGATTAAGATGCTCAAACACTATAATGATAAATACGAAAGTCTAATAAAAGAAGATTTTGTGTTTCCGTATCTTCGGTAATTTTTATATTTTTGATAATTTTAGCGGTACTTTTAGTATTCTATTCTCCTCACATAGAACTCAATAGAACAAATAGGATTCATGTAGCCGCCCCCAATTAATTAGGACTTAAGGTTTGGTTTGGTTATTCTCCTCACATAGATCGACTAATTTGACCTTTAATAAAAATAACATACACTTTTGACTAACATAGAAATACGGTGTTTTCAAACTTAGCTTTAAAACGGAAGTCATATTTGGTTGGATAAAACGAAACGACATCATTTCAACTGTTGCCTAAATTCAAAATTGCTCGCTCCTCTCTCCACATCATGCGGGGTTTTTTTTTTTTTTTTGGGTGAAAGAGGGAGAATTTCATTTAAAGCGAAATGTTGATACAAATTACTGAAAAAAAAGACAACAGAATAATAACAACATACAGACGAGAAAAACATAAAACATAATCAAAACAAATGAAGGATATATATCCAGCGAGATTGCTTCGGCCGTCAGATGCTCATGATCAATGTGTTTTGTCTATACGAGTGTTAGAGTATACAAAATGGCCTAACTAAACTAAAAGTTGCTAAGATTAGCAATATTTTTTATAAAAAAAATGCTCACATTGGAATAATCAAACTTAGCAACCTCTTAGCAACTAACCAAATTTTGGCCGTTGGATAGCCAAATTAGCAACTTTTTTGCAATAACCAAAATTTAGTGGATCTCATATCTACCCAATCAAGTACACCCACCATTACACAAAATGACAAACCTTCTATCTCTTCCCTTATCTCTCCCTCTTTCAAGAAGGTTTTCAAAAATTTATTTTAAACAACTGTTTTTTTTATAAAAAAAAAACTGTTTGCACAAAAACTTGCAAAGACTGTTTTTTTTCCTTAATTTCAAAATACTATTTGTTAAACTATTTTTTCAATGACATTTTTTTACACAGAATTTGTTTTTTCTAAAAATTATTATTTTTTGAAAAATTATTTTTTTAAAAAAAATAGTGTTTTTACTTTCAGACTTTAAAAAAATTGTTTTTCGGAAATTTTTTAAAAATTGTTTTTTGAACTTTGTTTTTCGAAAATTGTTTTGTATTAAAAAAAGTTTCAAAAACTTTTTTTTTGCAATTTTGAAAAGTGATGTGATGCTTATCCAAATTTGAAAAAGTTATGGGGAGACCATTATTTTGATCATAAACAAAAAACACAATGTGAGACTTACATTGCTAACTTTAGGAACCTCTAAATGAATAACCAAAAATTGAGGTGGCAACTTTTGATTATCTAATTTTGGTTAGGCTGTTAAGAATGCTCTTAGAGACTGACAACACATAATTGCGAAGAGCAAAAACACCTTTAGGTTTTTGTTTGTAAGAGCATCCTCAAAGCATCCACAATGGCTTAACTAAAATCAAAAAGTTGCTAAGGTTAGCAATATTTGTGCAAAAAAATAGAATCGTGCTAGAGGCACACAAGCAAACCACACAACACACGTGTCAAGCTAAGAGCCATGCCATGTGTTGGTGGCCCCCACTAATCTGACCCTAAAAAAGGGAAAAAAAACTAAAAACCCCACACTCTCTCTCTCTCCCCCCTCCCTCATCTCTCTCCTCCCCCAATGATACGATCTTCTCTCTCCTCCATGCTCTACCTTGTTCTTCTTCTTCCTCATCGATTCCGGTGCCGAGATGAACCCAGAAATCCATGAAACCCAGAAAATCAAAAGAATGGGGTAGTATATATATGGAAATACTTGGAAATTTATAAAGAGAAGTATATTCTTTTCAATTTACTAACATGAAAAATCAGAATCAAGAAAGGGGGACTGTAAATAGAAATTGAAATTCAAAAAAATACCCTCTTAAACGCCTTATGAAAATCGACTCACTTTTCTCAGTACCCATTTCTTCTAATCAGATTATTTGGGTACAGATCTGTACCCACTACCCACTATCACGATCAAGACGAGTTAATTTCTGATATAAAAAGTTGGGTCTGGTTCTCCTGTTTAAGAAAATTCAGAGTACTATGGAGATAAAACAAGGAAAAAAAAATTCAAAGCATTTCTGTGTTGATTTTGAATTTCATAGCAATTCTTTGAAATTTCATAGAATTTCAAAGCCTAATGCAGTGGAGGCAGCAGGGCTGGCTTCACCTTGTTTCTAATAATGTTGATAGCTAAATATTTTTGGGTGATTTCACGCTCATTCCTATTTTTCGGGTACATAGACCAGATTTGATTGCTATTAGATCAGATTTCTTGGGCTTTATCTGGACTTCACTCTGTTTCGGGGTTGTGGTGGCCGCCGGTGGTGGTGGTCGCCTATGGTGGTGGATGTCGACGTCGGGGGACTGGTTCGATCTTCTCGTTGTCTTGACTCTCTTCTCTCCCTCTTTCCCTTTGTCTGTAATGCAATACACAGGGGAGGGGAGGGGGCGTGTTCAAGAAGATGGTTGGTTTGTTTTTTTTAATTAGAAAAAGGTGGGGCCCACCTGCCACATATGACTTGTGTGGTTTGTGGTGTATAATTTTGTGTGCCTCTAGCATTTTTGAAAAAAATACTCACGTTAGAATAACTAAACTAAGCAACCTCTTAGAGCATCCACTAGGGATGGCCATCTCGGCCGACCCGCCCCTATCCAACCCATCCTCTCCTCAAATGGGTAGGGGATCTGGAAATTTGCCGGGGATCAGGTAAGATATGGGAAATTTGTTTAAAAAAATTCGGAGATCGGGTAGGGGATGGTATAGTCAATCCCTGTCTCGATCCCCTCCCTGATCCCCCGACCCTCCCGCCCCGTATCCCTGTTAACACATATACGTGTATCATAATTTATAAGTTAGATTGTTGGAGACTTGGAGTCATCTTATTAAAAACTGCATATGTTGTTGGAGTCCTTTCAACTTTAGTTGGTTATTAGAATTTAGCAAAACTTGATACTATGTGAGTTTTGGTGTTTGATGTTTAAACTACTCTATGGGTTTTTGGTGTTTGATGTCTAAACTACTTTATGATTTTTGCCTGGTTGAAAACTAATTGTAGCTTAACTTATGTAGTTATTTTGCTCCTCATCAACTCCTTTTTATTGGAGTACAATGATAAGTTAACTTTGCTATGCTGGGGAAAAAAGAGAAGGAAAATATGTGCTATTAAATGTTGAATGGTTATGTAATGTTCAATGATTATGTAATGTAAATCTGTGTCATTTAGCCGCCATATGAAGTGGAGTTTCACATTTGATATTCAGTTGGCGTCGCGGTAGATGATATCGCATCTAGAAAACATGAATCGGGATGTTAAGATTTGGATCCCCGATTTCCCGTGGGGATCCCGTTACCCGCATTGGGGCGGGGATAGAGGTTAAAAAAAATCCCGTGTGGGTATTGGGGATGGGGATTGATATGGGTTCAGGGATTGGGGATAAAGGTAGTGGTATCCACCCTCTACCATCCCCATGCACATCCCTAGCATCCATAATGGCTTAACCAAAATCAAAAAGTTGCTATGGTTAGCAATGTTTGTTTGAAAAAATCCTCACATTGGAATAACCAAACTTAACACCTCATAGCAACTATCCAATTTTTGGCCATTGGATAACTAAAACTAGCAACTTTTTGTCAATAACCAAATTTGGTGGACTCCACGTGTACTTAATCAAGTACACTCATCATTACACAAAAACCTTCTATCTTCCTTTCACTATCCCTCTCAACAATGCTTTCAAACAATTATTTTTAAAAACATTTTTTTATTTTAAAACTATTTTTTCGAAAACAATTTTATTTTCTTTTCAAAATTGGTTTTTAATATTAAAAACTGTTTTTGGCTGGGTTCCACTTCTCATAAACAGTTTCCATATAAAAAATTCTTTAGAAAACTCAACAAAAAGAGGAAATTTCTTATTTTAAAGGTAAACCGTTTTCTGGGTTTTGACCCAAAAAATACATTGCTCAAAGAATACTTCACGTCAAATATTCAGTAAGATACATCGATGTTCTGATTCTAAAGGTTGCCCATTTCTAAACATAACATAATTTTTGGAAGGAGTGTTTTTTAATATATATATATATATATATATATAGGGGCCGGATCTATGGACACCCATTTTACACTCCCCATTTGACACCCCATCTCAGCCCTTGAAACCAAGGGCTGAGATTAAATTTAAAAAAAAACTCTCTCTCTCTCTCTCTCTCTCTCTCTCTCTCTCTTCTCTCTCTCTCTCTCTCTCTCTCTCTCTCTCTCTCCTTTCTAACGCTGAAAGCCTAAACCCTCCCTTTAACTTTACCTTCTCCCCAAATCTGAACCACTGGACATTGTTTTTTGTTGAAGTACTTTAATCAAAATTGTATTTAAAAAAATTGTACTCACACACTTTTTTTAGTTTGAAAAAGTAATATGGTTGGTTATCTAAATTTGAAAAAGTTAGGAGTGACATTGTTTTTTTTATGGACAAAACACACTAATGCGCTACTTGAAATTGGTAATGACGACGCACAACTTTTGGTTCGGCCATCAGTGAAAGCTAGAAACAACGACGTCCAACTGAAATCTCATCATGCAGAGCGTGGATTGCTTGTGACCATTGGATCTTGTCATTTATGTGATGTCAGTCTGTCCTTAAAACCACCACATGATGCAGGGCGGGCTAAAATGTGGATCCTGAATCCCTTATATTTATGGTACCGATTCTCTCTCTTACAAGCTGTTTGGATGGCTGATTTGATTTTAATAGTTTGTAATGATAGTGGATTTGAAGGTAGATTTGTAATAAGGGTGAGTTCTACTTCTAAGAAGGCTGGATTTGTATTTGGATAGCTTTTTGAGAATGAGGATTTGGAATTTTGGAAGGGGATATCTATATTATAAAAGAGCTCAGTTTTTTGAATTCCTTATATTTTCAGCCATTGGATTCAATGGATGGTCGAGATTGATTTTCACGGCAGCCCTCAAGGGCTTAGACCGATTAAGCTTTTAATCGATG
>JAXBDA010007833.1:0-16454 GCA_036023075.1 Gaultheria prostrata
CTTGTTTTGGCACGATTTGGTCTCTACGGTACACGGTTTTGACTGGGTTTTCTCGGTTTGTCTTCGATCAGTCTTGATTTTAAAACCTCTTGATCTGTTCGTGTGAGTTTTCTCCACCATTATTTGATACTCATTGGAACAGAAAATCTCTGGGCTATTTTTGGGACAGATTGGAACTGTTGGGCAACGTTTGGGTGTTGTTTCACATTATTTTGCTCAGTCTGGCGTTGTTATTATTGGGTGCTATTGCATACTGTTTGAACAGTATTTTGGTTCTATTTCAAATTTTTTGGAGTATTATCTGGTCGTTAGGTTCTCCTGAAGCCCTTTAGCAGTTTGTTACTGTTTTTCGCCTGTTGATATGGTGGAGGCTTCCAGAACTGGTCAGGTTGATGGTTTTTCTTTGGAGGAGATGCAAGTTCTTAGGTGCCTTATGGCTCGGGCTGATTCTCCATCTACTATAGCTTCCGCTTCCACATCAGCTCCTACGCCATTTGATTTCTTTGCTCCAAAGGTATACTTGTTGACGCTCTTACTGCCTCTAGCTCTTCTCCCTGGATAATAGATACTGGTGCAACAAATCATATGACAGGTTGCTCATCTTTCTTTGACTCTTATTCTCCATGTTCTGGTAAGGATAAGGTCAGAATTGCTAATGGTTCTCTATCTGCTATTTCCGGGAAAGGTTCTATTCATTATTCTCCAACCATTTCTCTTTCTTCAGTCCTTCATGTTACCAATTTTTCTACTAACCTTTTATCTGTTAGTAGTCTTACCCAATCTTTAAATTGCTTCGCAACATTTTTTCCTACCCATTGTGTTTTTCAGGAATTGGATACGGGGAAGGTGATTGGCAGTGGTAGAGCACATGGTGGCCTCTATTTTTTGGAGCCTGCACCTCACCCATCTCATTCACTCCGATCATGTGGTCTAGCTCTGCAAGCAGATACTGGTTCAGCTCTCTCTAAGTTACATCACTGGCACCGTCGGTTAGGTCACCCTTCTTTTGGGATTTTGGAGAAACTTTTTCCTAATTTAACTAAACACTGTTCTCGGAGTCAGTTTTTATGTGAAGCCTGTGAGCTTGGTAAACATAAACGTTCCTTTTATGCTCCTTTTAAGAGTGAGTCTCTGTTTATGGTTATCCATTCCGATGTGTGGGGTCCTTCACCTGTTACTTCTTTTAAAGGTCATCGGTGGTTTGTCACTTTTATTGACTGCTTTTCTCGTGCCACTTGGGTGTATTTACTTAAATCAAAAAATGAAATTTTTTCTTGTTTTAAATCTTTTCATGCGATGATATGCACTCAGTTTGATATGCATATCAAAATTCTCCGTAGTGACAATGGCACTGAGTATATAGATAAGAGTTTTAGGGCTTTTTTCGATGAAAATGGTATTTTGTTTCAGATGACTTGCGTTGATACTCCACAACAAAATGGAGTTGCTGAACGCAAAAATCGTCATCTGGCTGAGGTAGCTCGTTCTCTTTTATTTACCATGAATGTTCCCAAGTACTTGTGGGGAGAAGCAATTTTAACTGCAGCTTATCTTATTAACCGCATGCCATCTAGGGTTCTTAGCTTTAAAACTCCTCTTGAGTGTCTCCCAAGCAGTTTTCGTGTTAACACTCTTTCCCCGAGAGTTTTTGGTTGTGTGTGTTTTGTTCATGCACCTCACCCCTCTGGTGGCAAGTTAGGTCCTAAAGCCCATAAATGTGTTTTCATTAGGTACTCCCCTACCCAAAAGGGCTATAAATGTTTTGATCCACACACTAGGAAGTTCTTTGTATCTATGGATGTCTCTTTTTGGGAAACAGAGTCTTTTTTCTCTCCCTCCACTCCATCTCTTCAGGGGGAGCATAGGCAGGAGGAAGAGATGTTTTATGGTGAGGGGGAGCAACTGTTTTATAATCATGGTGAGGGGGAGAAGGAAAAGTCTGGAGAGGAACAAATATCTGCCGAAAGAGCAACACATGACATTGGTGGTGATGATGAGGGACCTATACAACGGCTGCAAGGGTCTAACCTCAAGACCTATAGCAGGAAAAACAGAAAGTCCTCATGTGTGATACCACCTTATCAATCACAATCGCCTACTCCAGTTCCAGACTCCTTTGCTGACTCATCTGGCAATGACTCTTCTCCCATTGAATCTCCTCGGAATAATTCTGATGATCTTCATCTTCCTATTGCTCTTCGAAAAGGTGTTAGAGCATGTACTCAACATCCCATCTACCAGTTTGTCTCTTATGATCGTTTATCTCCTTCGTACCATGCCTTTGTTTCGTCTCTTTCTTCTATATCTATTCCACAGAATTGGCAGGATGCATTTGTGATACCTAAGTGGAAATGAGCTATGGTAGAGGAGATGACGGCTTTGAAAAAGAATGGCACATGGGAGCTAGTATCACTTCCGAAAGGGAAGAAGCTAGTGGGATGCAAATGGGTTTTCACCGTCAAGCAGAATGCTGATGGTACAGTTGAGCGGTATAAAGCGAGACTTGTTGCCAAGGGTTTCACTCAAACCTATGGCATTGACTATGAAGAGACGTTTGCTCCAGTAGCAAAGATGAACTCTGTGCGAGCTCTACTTTCTTGTGCTACCAATTTAAATTGGCCTCTCCAACAGTTAGATGTAAAAAATGCATTCCTCCATGGTGAGTTAGAGGAGGAGGTGTATATGGCTATCCCACCAGGTTTTTCTTCATCTTAGACTGAGAGAAAGGTGTGTAGATTGAAAAAGGCTCTTTATGGGTTGAAGCAGTCACCTAGAGCTTGGTTTGGAAGGTTTTCGAAGGCTATGTTGAGGTTTGGATACAAGCAGAGTCATGCAGATCATACTATGTTCATAAAGAAAGGTGCTGGTAAGATTGTTGTCCTTATTGTTTATGTTGATGATATAATAATGACAGGCAATGATGTGGATGAGATCCTTAATCTCAAGTCTAGTCTGGCTCAAGAGTTCGAGATTAAGGATTTAGGATCACTAAGATACTTTCTTGGAATGGAAGTGGCAAGGTCTGATAGAGGTATTTTTATCTCCCAACAAAAGTATATACTTGATCTATTGGAAGAGATAGGTATGTTGGGTTGTAGGCCTGCTGATTCTCCTATTGAGGCCAATCATCAGCTTAGTGGAGACGCGGGGGAGCGCACTGATAAGGAGAGATATCAGCGACTAGTAGGTCGACTGATATACTTAGCTCACACTAGACCAGATGTCAGTTATGCAGTGGGCGTTGTTAGTCAGTTTATGCATGATCCTCGCCCTTCACACCTCGATGCAGTTTATCGCATTTTGAGGTATCTCAAATCAGCTCCAGGGAAGGGAATTATGTTCTCTAATCACGGTCACCTGCGGTTGGAGGCATTTACTGATGCTGACTGGGCTGGTTTTGTGGATGACAGACGCTCTACTTCGGGCTATTGCACCTTTCTTGGGGGAAATTTGGTTACTTGGCGAAGTAAGAAGCAATCAGTGGTTGTCAGGTCCAGCGCAGAAGCGGAGTATAGAGCTATATGGCTTATGGTGTTTGTGAGCTCTTGTGGCTCCAAACCTTGTTACATGATTTGGGTTTTTTTGATAATGGTCCTATGAAACTTTACTGCGACAATAAAGCTGCCATAAACATTGCTCACAATCCTGTTCAACATGACAGAACGAAGCATATAGAGATTGACAGGCATTTCATCAAGGAAAAGTTGAGCGAGGGGTTGATATGTATACCTTTAGTGCGATCTGAAAATCAATTAGCTGACATTTTCACAAAAGGGCTGGGCAGCAAGAGTTTCCACCCCATTGTGTTCAAGTTGGGCTTGATTGATATCTTCGCACCAACTTGAGGGGGAGTGTTAAGTTGTGGGTGTGTTTGTATAATTAGTGTACTCCTAGTCCTCTTATGTAAATAGATTAGGAGATTAGGACTCTTAGCGTAATTTCTTCTTTTACTCTCTTGTATAAGTATAACGTAATGAGAATGAAACCCTATCTTTTGCCTCTCAATTGATTTGTCTAAGTTTACATATATGTATGCCTCTTGTCGTACAAAGTTTTTAAATTTTCTGGGTCTAGTGTGGAGCTAATCTGGGCATGCACAATTCCAGTAGAAACTTCTGAGTTTTCCAAATATCACAAGGATTCTTTAAAAGAGCAAACCGTATGAGTGGCGACATACTACCTACATTCAGAAAGGTGAGTAATATGCTTTGGCGGTGTTACTGACCAAAATGAAAGGCTACTAGGTGATTGGGTTGACATGGGGAGTGAGTTGAAGAAATGTTTATTAAGGGTCCCAAGCCAGTGGCGGATCCAAGAATTTGCTTCAGGGGGGTCACTATCTCAGGACTACTCGTATACGGTTGAAGGCCTTAGACGAATTCGCTTCAATTATTGTTAGTATTTTTACGTGAAATTTGTAGCATAATAATTGTTGTGTAGTAAATAACAAAATTATAATTGCCTTTGTGGTACCAATGCAATATAAATTAGTTTTAGGGTGGGTTTAAGACTCAAAACACTCAAAATTGTGTGAAGAGAAATTTTTCTAACCATTAAAAAACAAAAAAGGAAAATGTAGGAGATGGGAGTCGAACCTGAGGCTATAAGGTGGCAACCCACTACTTTACCATCGGTGACACTAACTCATGCTAGTTTCTAGACTATTTTAAACATATTACGTGTTTTTGTTTAACTATTTAACAAAAAAGACACGCCAGTGTACGCGTCGAGAGTCAAAAGTGTACGCGTCGAGAGTCAAACACGAGTCTCTCCTGCGGAACGAAAACGCCTTACCACTGGAACAATGACCGACATTAGTCATGCTCCGCACTAATTTATATATATTACTTCCTTTTCAGGGGGGTCACGTGACCCCACTGTACCTACACTGGATCCGCCCCTGGTCCCAACTTGACAAGAACAAGTGGAGGGGAAAAAAAGAAAGAAAAAGAAAAAGAAAACTCAGATGACGGTTGGACTTCTCATCATGGTAGATGTATAAGTAGGTTGTTAGAGTTTAGGTGTTGCAGAATGAGTGAAAGGTGTTTGTCCTTATGATCTTGCTGTGAATTCCAACAATTACATCTTTAGATATTATACTCATCTTTGGTAGATTAGGATGAAGCATTACAAAGAACTTTGGGGAACACTTTTAGAGCAATTAGATGTGTTTTGTGACTTTTAGGCATTTACCAGTATTCTGTCGTCAGCCATTGTTCAACCTGCATCTGATTTGTCAAATATCATAGTGGTCGTGAAATCATTACCATGGTCCATAAGTATGTCGTGCTTGTATCAGCTGTATATTAGGTTGTTAAAGCTGGAAGAGTGACTACTTTTCTTTTCTTGGCGGAAGAACTAATTGTCCTTCCAGTTTCTGATCTGATGCTTAATAGAAATACGTAGCAAAATGTACCTTGCAACTACAAGTTAAATCAGTTGCCCCTCTGAAAAAATGAACCCTAGAGTTTTTCTTTTAAGTTGTTTGACAGTCTCTCAGGTTGGTTTCGGAAGTCCATCCCACCATCATGCCGATAGGCTGAATAATCAGTCTACCTACGCTAAAGGTGGCGGTCAATTTCGGAACTTTGTCACTGCGACTAGGTGCCCTACTGCCTACTGTGCTCTTCATGGAAAGGAGTGAAAGGAGCAAGGAGAGAGAGTTAAATGTCAGTGATAATAGGAAAGGAAGAAAGAGTATCATATCTGCTTGGCTGGTTGACACAAGCAGGGTCGCTGGGAAAGATACAGATGGGCTCCATTGAAAGCAAAGTCAGGAGGAGAAGGGTTGAACGGGAAGAACGGGCTGTGGAGCTTTAGTTCGGCTTGTCTGGTGTTCATGGCATGAAGAACTTGGATTTGACAAAAGAATAAAACCCATAGCTGTGAGGCTTAACAGACAAAGAAAACGGGATCCCACTGATCACTCCACTTATCTTCTTGGCGGAAGGGTTCAGGTTCAGTGAAACGAATGAGCGAGAGCTGTTTAAGAAAGAGGTGGAACATCGCTCTCCGTGGCAGCAAGTGAAAAAGGAGATACTGATTCAGACGTAGGTAGACTTTCGATGAGCGGAAGTAGACGCACAATGAGATTCACCCTGGATTGACTTTCTTAGTGCCCTATATCTGATCTTTCTGTCTCCTATTGTTACGAGAAATCCCTTCCTTCTTTTAGTAGGCTTCTAGATTTAAGTGACTTTTGGTTTACCAAAAGTTGCAATCCGTACTGAAAAATAGTGGTAGTAAAGTTTGTAATGTTCTTAGTTTCAAAATCTATTTTCCTCGAGAACCATTAATTGCTTCATGCATGGCATTGGTCCATTGCTAGTTTGGATGTTTGTAATTGTGAGCGATTTGGGCAGGAATTATCTGGATATCCTTGTTGGCTCATTAATTGGAAATGTGCATGAAATATAATTCTGAAATCTTCCAATTCCCACAAATCAGTCAGATAGCCCACTGTGCTTTGTAAGCGCAATGAAAGACTATCTATCTATAGTATTTATGCATTCAAAGATCCTTTTTACATATTTTCCTTGGTAAATAAATTTGTCTGTCCTAGAAAGTTTTCCCTTGATACATAATATTTTTACTTGATCTGATGCGCATCTCATGTTGCAGGGAAATGGGGATGGAGGTTTGCTGTACCTTGGGAATGCTAGAGAAACAGCAGGCTTTGGAATTAAAAGCAGCAGGCCTGACAGCTTATAACCATAATCTTGATACCTCAAGAGAGTATTACCCTAGTATCATAACCACAAGATCATATGATGAACGCTTGGAAACCCTTGAGTATGTTCGCGAAGCTGGGATCAATGTCTGCTCAGGTAATTTGGTTAATTCATTACAATTCCTATAATTTTCTTGCCTCGGAGATTAGAACCAACATCAGTTGTACTTTGATTTAGGGGGTGTTTGTCACTTCTTTTGTGCAACGATTTTTGGATCCTGGCTCCGTAGAAGCTGCGCAAGGGTGTTGGTCACCGCTTTGGCGGAAAACAGCTTTAGAAGCTAATTCTGAGAAGCATCAATTTTGATCCTTTTCGATTTTCATTATCAATCTAAATGTCTTGAAAAATATCCTCTTGTTACTTGTCTTGTCATCGTTCACTAACTTCGGGAATTAATAGAATAGGGAAGGGCCATAGAACAAAGTTTTAGGGTTCAAATCCCAAGATTGACAAGGGTGGATGTACTTAGTTATTAGCCAACCAAGCCAGCTACCACCATCAAAAAAGGATTTTAGAAAGAAATGAAGCGGAAAAAGTCAGGTTGTCGCCTTGTCGGGATGCTGAATTCATAGTCTTTGTATGGTTAATGCAATGGAGCAGGAGCACATATGTTAACAGTGTGCTCGTATTTCTGCATTTTTAACATTGCGTGAGAGCTCTAGCTCCAAGCTATGAAGCACAAATACTTCTAGAAGTGAGTGGTATCCGTTTCGGTATATGATACCGACGCTCCTCAATTCTCATGGATAGGTGTCCAATACTTCCAAAACATATGCTTACTTAGAAAACAAATTTTTTTAATTGTATTAGTATTTGAAGTATTACATACTTCTTGGATGATATAGACCCATAACAAATCCTTATGAATTTGAGATTAGGGCATTTCTTCCGTTAACATTGGAGTATAACTGTATAACTATTAAGAATAGATATACGGATTTTTTTCAGTACTTTTTGAATTCTTATAGTAAAAGAAAATAAGGAACTTCTCATTATCCATTTCACGAATTAACGCACTTGTGTTACATGTGGGTTCCATACCCATATCCATACTCGATGTTCCACTACAAACATCTTGTTCTACAACCTAGTGAAAACTGAAAAGTAAGACTCCTAAGCTAGTACTTAATCCCCGACAATTATTATTCCTCACAAGAAAATTGCATCGATTTCTCACCGTTCTTGAGCAGTTTTTGTTACACAACACTAAAAATAACCACACAAAAAAAAAGTGGTTGTATAAGCGTATCCTAGCTGTATCAGTATCCTTTTTTTTTTTTTTTTAAAGTTTTCTCTGATCGCTGTATCTGCAGCCGTTTTCCATATCCATATAAGTGCTTCATAGGTCCCAGAAGGCCTTGGGTTGAAGTCTAGCCGCACCATTATATCAGTTGTGTGCACTCTTTTATTCATGCTCCTTGTTTGAATCAGTCTGGTTATCTCTCCACGTGCAAGGCCTGAATTTCCTAACAGCTTGGTAGACAAGGTTGGGCTTATTGAGCAACAACTTAAAGTTTTGGGAAAGTGGGTGATCCGATAGTTCTTTTTTGTTGTTTGCTGGCTTAGCAACTTAAATATGGGGGTTTATATTTAAGATGAAGGATTACTGCACAGGCTTAATGACCATGTCATTACCATATCAAAATTATTAAGTGAAACAGAACTATTACAACTACTTCGTAGATTAGTGTAAGAAGTCCGAGTACCGTTCCACAGGGACAAGAGAATGTTATTGAATCAGTTTCAACCAATTTTTATTCACAAATCACAATTCAAGATCTAGTTTGAGTTTTGGTATTGAAATCGGCACTTGGGAATCAAAAAGAATTGCGGGTTTGTAAAATAAGTGGAAAAAGGTATAGGGTTTTCAATCCGGTTTGTCCCTCTAGCTTGGTTTTACTTGGTCAAAGATTATCTATTGAGACAATACAACATAGTCACGGATTATGGATTGGCATGTAATATCTTCTCACAGTACAAGTTGTCTTACTAGCGCGAGCCGTATCTATGTACAGTTCATCTAATAGCACACCTTGTCTTTCAAAGAATAACCTATCTCAACCAATTTCATGAACCAATAACAAACAATGTATGTTATAGTTTGAAGTCTAAAATACAAACACGACATTGGTAGAAAGAATTCAAACCATTCAATGAATGAGAGTATCGTTAAGGCAGCATACACAAGGTTCAAATGAATAATCCTTAAATGCAGACAAAGTTCAAACTACCTGAAGAGAAAACATTCATCTAACCCTAGAATAGGAGACTAGCCGGCCATTTGGGTAGAGAACTTCGAGTTTCTAGAGGTAGAACTCATCCTTCCTTGCACTCTCCTTGTTTTTCTTCTTTTCTCCTAGCTTTCTCCTTTGCTGAGCCTTGAAGCAAGCCTAAACTAGTTCCAAGACAAGTTGTCTTCCCTAGGTTAGCCCCCAAAAGCTTTTATAAGCTCCAAGTCCGAAATTGGCTCTTGAAGATCCAAAAAGGTCAAAGAAAATGGTTAGTCTGCTGATCCATCTGTTTGACTTTTTGTGGTCCTTTTTTTCCTCCTGTTTTGCCTTCGGCTCACGTCCATTACTCCTAACTTCTTCCATTTAGCTTGAAAATCATCACAACCAGATTCCAATACCTGAAACGCAAATGAAGTGTATAATTGACCAAGTAGCGGAAGTATGGTCTTAACAAATGGACATTGGGGGGCTAAATATTCACATTTAAGGTCCTTTCCCTTAAAGAAGAGTGCTGATTTAGTTTTCTTTTGCCCAATTAAGTTTTAGGGGTTCTAGTCATTTTCGGAGGACATCTCATGCAGGTACAAAGTTTAGTTGAGGTATTGGTTTGAACATGTAAAGGAGATTTCAAGTGGAGATTTTCCTGAGTAAAACTTTGATTGTGGTTAATAACCCTTATTTTCTTTTGGATCTCATTTCATCATTATTTTGTTGTGACTTTAAATATAATATGAAGTTTTCTTGATTAAGAAAAACCAGACATTCCAGATTGGAGAAATAATAGGAGGAATAATAGCTAACCCGTTATTTTCCAGATTTATCTATCTAATAATAGCTAACCCGCTAAACATTCCAGATTTATCTAGCTAAGTAGCTAACCCATTATTTTCTGTTAATAGGAGGAATAATAGGGCTTGGAGAGGCTGAGGAGGACCGAGTTGGCTTGCTGCATACACTTGCAACACTCCGTGCACATCCAGAGAGTGTTCCCATCAATGCACTGGTTGCAGTGAAAGGCACACCTCTTGAAGATCAAAAGGTGATTCTCGTTATCTGTCTCTGTCAATTATAGAAAGCTTGTTGTTCTGGCCACAATACTACGTCCTTTAAATAACTTCCTCCGTCCCTTTTCCTTTGTCCATTTTTTACAATTGTTCGCAAGTCACTTTTGAACCTTTTCCTTCAGAAACATATTTGCTAAATACACTATTGTTGATTCGATAAGAGGCACGACTACAAAAAAAAAAAGGACAATGGGACAAAGACTGCGCGAGAAATGACATTTTATTAATGGGCCCTTTTGTTTCTGGTGGTGGGTGTCTTGGAGTGACAAGGTTGAAGTCAGTTTTTGGGGGTTTGTCTTTCAGTTGGAAGTGGATTGTCTTTGGGCTGTTGCATTCAGGCTTTTAGGGGCTTGCCGTTGTTGTTTGGGTGTTTTTCGTTTGGCTCTTTTGGGTGTTTTTTCGTTTGGGTGGTTATCTTGTAATCTTTTTTTTTTTTTTTTCTTTTCCTTTCATTCAACCTCGGTTGGATATCCCCTCCCCCTTTCTCGATGTACCCTTTCGAGATTTTATATATCTTCTTTTTCCGATAAAAAAAAAAAACATTTTATTAAGGTTTCAGCCGTTCTTTAAGCCCTTCTTCTGTTTGGTTTTCTTAGTCTGAACCATGCGACGAATTTTCAACGTGTTAAAAACAGGGCAATGGAAGATTAGTGGGATGAAAATGGTTTTAGCGGATAATCATGGAAGCTATCCGCACCAAAACCATGAAGTGAAAATGGTTTTTCTGCATCTTAGAGCATTTCCAATTCATCTCCCACTCATTCTATTATTGAGGCTCAAAAAGTCGTATTTTTAATTTCGGAGGGTAGGTTTGAAGAATTCTACTAGTCACCACCACTTCCTATTCACATTCTCCATTTGTATCCTTAAAACTTGTCATCCCTCCAACCCTCCTTTTTCAAATTGTAATCAAACTTGATCAATATCAGTCTCATTCAAAAGGCATATGAAATATTGCCAATGGTCTAAAGTGGATAAAGAATCAAAGATAAGATTTATGAGCTAAGTTTTATATCTATTTGGAGAGAGACTGAAAAAGTGTTGAAAGAATATGGCTGGTATTGAAATATAAAGTCAAACGGAATAGGGTAAAGTGGGAGTTTTCAAAACTCCATTTTGGAAAAGTCTCCAAATATTTCATGGCTCTCCAAATTTGGAGACTCGATCAGCTTCCATTTTGGAGAATCAAAATGGAGCATGACTGGAGTGTAGTCATGCTCCATTTTAGAGAAATGAAGATGGGTTGGAGATGCTTTTATAGAAAAGAAACAGTTCCTTGTTTCCCATTTGCTAAAATGGGAATTCCATAAAATCAAGTGGGTTGATTTTAGCAAATGAGGAAACCAATTGCTAAAGTCAATCCATTTTAGCAAATGGAAATGGGTTGATTTTAGCAAATGGTTTCCTCATTTGCTAAAATCAACCCGTTTGATTTTATGGGATGCCCATTTTAGCAAATGGGAAACAATACGCGATGACTCGTGAATTCTGGTTTGAATTTTTTCTAGGCCGCTGGATAAGGCAGAAGTTCCTTCACAAGATTGCCTAATTGTTTGTTTTTTTTATCATTCTATATACCAAACACTCGGCTATCTCAATGAACCAATGTTAAACCCTCGGCCTTCACCGTATGTGGTAGAAAAAGAAAATATAGTAAATGCAAAACTTCGTATTCTTATGATGACATTTCTGAAGTTTTTTTTTTTCGTTGCCGTCATTACTAGCATTGCATAAGGAATCTCATATTTCCTTGAATTTGATTTTCAAGACCGGTTTCATGTTTTTGCACTTGTTTGTCCAGCCAGTTGATATATGGGAGATGGTTAGGATGATAGGAACGGCCCGTATTGTTATGCCAAAAGCAATGGTCCGGCTGTCAGCAGGAAGAGTTCGTTTCTCCATGCCGGAGCAGGCTTTGTGCTTTCTGGCTGGAGCAAATTCCATCTTCACTGGTGAGAAGTTATTGACGACTCCCAACAATGATTATGATGCTGATCAACTCATGTTCAAGGTGCTTGGACTTGTACCAAAAGCTCCCAGTTTTTCCGATGATGAAGCAAAGGATTTAGAAGCAGAAAATTGTGAAGAAGCTGTGTCCAGTTCAGGTTGACAATTCCGATTACTGGAATCGGTGTCAATGGAGGTTTAACATGGGGAATATGTTGATTGGGTCTTGTAATAACAAATCTAAACTGGAACCTTTTCTGTTTTTTACCGGAGAAATGGAACTTTGTGTTTAGACATTAGACATTAAGGGAAAATTCTCATTTAGTATAGTTTTCTGTACTTATTTATCTTCCCAGCCTAGTGTCTGTATTTAATAACAACTAAGTTTAATTAGAGGTTCAGATTACTGTTTTACCTTTTTTATTTTATAATTACTCTGTTTTGTTTGCTACTACTACCAGGCAACAAATTTAATGTTGCAACACCAAAAATTCTATCCACACCCTGCCACCACCAAATCCACCACCATTTTCACTCATCCTCATCCACCACCACCACCCAGGGGCGGCCCAAGGCCTTCAATCACAACGACCATCACATCACAACCACGGCACAACTATCATTTCACCACCACTACCGCCACATAAGCACCACCACTGCCACTGATGGAATAAGAGAGAGAAACAGTTTATCGCTCAACACACTCATTGTTAGATATTTGGCACTTTCCAGGGTTGTCCAAAACCATCAGTATGATTGTTATATCGACTCCGTTTTATAATGGGGTAGGTTTTTTAGGGGGTAGTTGCTCGCTCAATGCTCCTCCCATTATTTGCGCCAAGTTGTCCGCTGCGAGGTAAAAGCATTGCACAAGCACATCATGCATATTTTTTCCAAGATTATAAAATTTATTTCTACACGTTTCTCTTTCCTAAACCGAAAATTCATTTACCGTACATGCGGAGATTACGTTTATATATGCACATTTATCTTTCCTATAAAACTCTCTGAAAATTCACTTTCCATACCCATATATATATTGATATCAAGCAATTGATTTTCTTATATAACTCTCCGAAATATTGTTTTCCATACACATATTAAGCAAACTATTTTCATCCGAAAGCTTTGTTTTCCATATATGTATCATTAATAGATTTCATTTTGGAGAGAATAAGAGAGATTTTTGTCCACGTTTTTAGGCAATCCCATTGTCTATATAAGGGGGGCATCAGCCCTCATTAGTGGCTGCACATGTTAGACGTGAAAAGAAAGAAAAAAAACACGACAGCAACTTTTTTTTTTTCTCTATTGTGCTTTAGTATTTTAAAGGATCAATTTTTAGATAACATCATTCATCCGTTCGTGTTTCATGGTGCCGTATACTGCTGTGGCCGAATCTTTTAGTGATTGATTCGGAGCCGGTTGAATCCGGAGATCGGACGTGAAGTCTGTGGTTCATCTATTGAATCTCGAAGAAGCTCCGGGAGCATCGGAGATTGGCAAGAATAGGTAAAGGCTGGATAAGGTTTTTACTATTTCGCAATCTGTACTTCTTTTTTATTAATAGAATAAAGCAATAGTGTTAGGCCGAGGTTTTGGCTTAGGGTTATTTAGGACCCTAAATTTTTCCACGTAAATCGTGCATTTTTTGTCTCCATTTTATTTTTGTTGCACCACTTGTGGTTTGGTTTGTATTAATCAAGACAATCAACCAGTCTTAATTTAATAATTTTAATCGGTCATTATTTATATAAACTGGTAATTTTTATCAAAATTCCTATTACATACAAACACACTCCTCTCTAATGCCCAATCTCACATTCTCTCACACATTCATGACATTGTTTACGTGGTACTCCTAATCATTTATGTAGCTATAAATTATTCTTTAGGGGTTTGATTTTCCATCTCTCTATCTTCATCACGTAGCTAAGAGAGTTGAAGGATAGCTTTAGGTAGCTATAATTATTCTCCAACTCTCCATCTTCATCGCGTAAGTTTTTAATTATCATATGACTTAATTAGGAAAAATTTAAAGGGGTACACAGAGCGCCTTATTTTTTTATTTTTTTGTCAAAACGATAACAAATGGTATTAATAATCAAAGAATCAGTACATCAAAAGGACGCTCCATCCCTTGATAGGGGATGAAGAAGCCAAACAGGGGGGGGGGTCTCGGTCCAATGACGATACCCCATCCCAAATAAACCGTTACTAGCCAAAGTATGAGCAACATTATTGGTAGCTCTACGAACAAAGGAAAAGACACAAGAACGAAAACTTCTCGACAAAATCTGTATATCTCAAATAATAGTTCTCACATCTTGTCTAACCTCCATTTGGTTGTTGATCACACAATCACACCATTCAATCCCAGTTGCATGCCCAATTGTAAACCTCTCCGGACCGCCATAGCCTCGGCAATAGAAGAGCTAGCGCACCAGGGTAATGATCCATTTGCAGCAGCGACGAAATCCCCACCACCGTTCCGAACGACTAACCCATATGCCCCACTCATAGATTCCCTCTTCCACGCCCCATCCACATTGATCTTGAAGAAACCACTACTAGGGCGCATCCAAAGACCAACAGACCCAACCTCACGCACCGGCACCACTCCCTCATTGGGTTGATTTGCTTCCTGGAATTCCCGTAGACATTCAATAGCCCGAGTACTAACCACCCTAGGGGATAAAATCATTTTCTCAAAGACCGCACCATTTTGACATTTCCAGAGTAGTTAAAGAGGAAAACCAGACCCTATTTCTTCTCGTCTGTCACCTCAATTTTAAATTATCCCACAAGTCAATAAAAGAATTAAATTGAGCATTTTCAAAGTCTGGATGCAAAGGAGAAACAGACCAAACCTGTTGTGCAAGAGGACAAGTGCAGAAAAGGTGAACGATCGTTTCTACTTCCAAGCCACAAATTGGATAGACCGATTCCACTACAATTTTCCTCCGAACCAACTCTCCTCTCGTCGGCAAAATTTCATGAAAGCACTTCCAAAAAAAAAAAAAAATTTGAATCTTCCTCGGAATTCGAAGATTCCACAAATGCCGCCATCGTTTCTCAATGATTTCCACCTCACTGGTACTTCCCTCATCCCGCTCCAAAGATCCACGCTCTCTAAGATCCATAGCAACCATATACCCCGAGCTAGCATTATAGGACCCCGTTTACGAGTAGTGCCACACTAATGAATCTGGAACATTTGTGCAAGATATTGGAATTCCCAGGATACAGTGCGCATGTTCACTCTCAAACAGGCTATTGATGGTATCCACGTTCCATGTTTTCGATTCCGGATTAATGAGCTGCTCCACTATCACAACTCCATCCACAAGTCCAATTTGCCTCGGTACGAATTCCCCCACCTTTGGAATCCATGGATCCCCAATACCCACCGATGTTCCATCTCCAATAGACCAACGCATTCCGGCCTTTAACACTCTTTTGCCTTCCCAAATGCCCCTCCCAACCCATGATGGATTGTTCCCCAATTGAGCATCCAAAAAACTGCCGTCCCTAAAGTATTTACTTTTTAACACCCTAGTCATAAGACATTTAGGTCCCACCATAATCCGCCATCCCTGCTGAGCTAAAAAAGCAAGGTTATAATCGCTAAGGCTCCGAAAACCCATCCCTCCTTGCATAAATGACTTCATTTCAACCAATGCGTTTTCCTTTCATTACCCGACTGTCCCCACCAAAATCCCGCCATAGCAGCTTCAATTTGATGACATAGACCTTCCGGCAATTTGAAACACGACATAGCGTAAGTTGGCAGAGCAAACGCCACAGATTTCAGCAACTCTTCCTTACCCACCTGATTGATTAGTTCCTTCTTCCAACCAGCCAACTTCTGCAATACTCCCTCCTTGATATAGCTAAACATCTCGGTCTTGGACTTTCCAACTCAGCTGGAAGCCCCAAGTATTTCCCAAGGTTTGCCCGAACCGGGATAGACATCAAAGCACTCAACTCTCTTCTAAGATCCACCCTTGTATTTTTGCTGGAAAAAAGGGAGGATTTCTGAAGATTAATCATTTGACCCAAGGCCCTTCGATAATCCTGAAGAATAGCTTCAATGGTCTACAACTCCCGTCGATTAGCTTTACAAAACACAATCGTGTCATCCTCAAAGAGAAGGTGACTAATAGGAGGGCTACCTCTACAAATGTTGACCCCATGGATAGACTTCCGCACCTTCGCCTTTCGAAGCATTTCAGAAAAACCCTCCGCACACAGAAGAAACAAATATGGCAATAGGGGATCCCTTGACGAAGTCCCCTAGATGGTCGAATGTTTATGTGTGGGTGAATGTGGAAAAATGTTTAGTTTTGGACTTTGTTGTAAGACATTCATGAAATTAGGGGTGTGGGGCGTAATTAGGGTTTTTGCAATATAAAAGGAATGAGAGAGAGGGAGAGAATCAAATTTTTTCCTCCCCTTCGCAGCCCCCCCCCCCCCCCCCC
>JAXBDA010007834.1:0-16454 GCA_036023075.1 Gaultheria prostrata
AAAAATAGGGAGGGTAATAGGGAGTGTTGTTGGAGTGTTGATAGAAAAAGTGTCAAGTTATAATAGATATATGCACTGTTCACAAACTTTTTTGAGGAGTTATTGTTGGGGTTGCTCTTAGGGAGGGGTTTAGGGAGTTTGTTGGAGCCTAATATTGGGGTTTGGCTCCCTAAAATAGGGATGTGAGCCAATTTAGGGAGTTTGTTGGACTTGCTCTTAGTACTATTTTATCCACCTAAACTTATTCCGCATCCGCGGTAAAACGGGAGTACTATTTATCCCATGGTTCTGCTAAAAAAATAAAATAAATTAACCCATGGTGGCGCTATAAACATGCCACATGTCAGTTTCAAAAAGCGAGTACAGTTTTTCTTTTTACGTGCGTGTATGGAATGGTACAAAATGGTTTTGATAGAGTGCACAAAAAACCCGATATAACCGCCAAACCGATCCGATCCATACTGAACCGTTCCATTTGGTTAGGTTACATGGTTCATTGGTTTAGTTATGGTTCTAAAAAAATAAGAACCGGTAATTATGATCGGTTACTGGTTCTCAATTTAAGAACCATGGTTAGAACCGGACCATATAATATTAATATATATATATATACATATATATATATATATTAATATTTTTACACACATACATAACTATGTATCTT
This sequence comes from Gaultheria prostrata, assembly GCA_036023075.1. Taxonomy (NCBI): domain Eukaryota; kingdom Viridiplantae; phylum Streptophyta; class Magnoliopsida; order Ericales; family Ericaceae; genus Gaultheria; species Gaultheria prostrata. Next base: position 665 of record JAXBDA010007834.1, read on the forward strand.
GATTTGGTAAGTTAATATTTTTTTCCCTAGTAAGATATTCTTCTATGTATTTAGAGTAGAGATCTATTTTGTTAGAAAATCTTTAATAAGGTATTCTTTTGGTTTCAAATCTTATGAAATCCTATGATTATTTTATGAGTTATTTAGTGTTTCGAATTCTAAATAATTTTTGAGCTCATGTGTTGTGAAAAAGAGTTCCAACGCCAATCAGTTAGAACCAGAACCGAACCAAAACCTGTCCGGTCTTGTGGTTTGGATCTGGGAAGGTTCTACACGTATTTTGGTCAGGTTTTGGTTCTGAGTGTTCTGAAACCGGTCAGAATGATCCGATTACTAAATGTTTAGAGAACCGGTCCAATCCGGACTGTGTGCACCCCTGGGTTTTGAGTTGATTTAGGTTCTTTTTGAATAAACAAATGCAATTTATTTGGCAAAATTGGTGCGAAAACCGATGGGATATCTCGCGGGAGGCACCGTCTGCGTGAGGATTAAAAACAATTTCAAAGAGTAAATTACGCTGACATTTCCTGGAGTTCCAAACAAATACCTTGACACCCCCTATGATATTATTAAAACTTATGCTCACCTCCAGTACGTTAAAAACTAATGAACAAATACACCTTAATGTAAAAATTGGCCTAATAGTGTCAAGTTTGACAAGTCAAAGACCATAATACAAAGAAGACAATTAGTTTAAATTGAATTAACCTCCCCTACTTTTGATTGTTGCATAGTGTGTCTGTAGAATAATTTTATTGGTTGAATGCTAAAGATAATAACCAACAAGAAAAATTCAAGAAGTAGATATTTTTTTGAATTTTGTTTCTTGTTAGTGCATTTTTTATTGTTGGCCCCAACATTTTTTTATACAATTCAAAAAATTAATGAATCTTGTCCAAAACCCAAAAAGAGCAACTTGAAGACAAATTTCATCTAATTAACTTTCCTATATTGTTAGTTTTCCTACAAATCTAGGATTGAAAGAGAAAAATGAGTCATCGATAAACATAAATAATGAAAATTTAATGGCTTTGTTCGTTTTGGGGTCTTAGAGCATCACCATCAGGCTACCTATAAGTTAAAGTAGGGAGTCAAACCCCCCAAAACTCACAAAAATCAGGCTCCCTATTCCTCCTCCTCAAATTATTTTTGCTACAGTGCCAACTCAAATTTGAGTAGACACTGTTCATGCCCTACTTCTTTTATTTATTTATTTCTTCCGCTTTTGCTGCTGTTGCAGAAGAGAGAGAGGGAGGGGAACAGGGGTGTGGGTGGGTTGGGGGCCACGTGTTGAGGGGTTGGGTGGGTTGGTACCAAATGCAACTCCCCAGGCGGGGAGTTAACAGTATTTGGGGGATTTTTGTTTTATAGATTTGAGGGTAATAGTTTAATATAGTAAAGTTTAGATAGAGCGTCTGATTTTTTGAGTTTTTGATAAAGTGACTTGCTAAATTGTAAAAGGTGTTTTTGTGGTTAAATTTGGTGTTTTTTTTTGTGAGCCTGATAAAGATGCTTTTAATTTAGTTTAGTTTAATTTTGTAATCATTATCAAATTCCTCTATCCAATCATTATTCCTCTTTTCAATTATTACTCTCATTTTTCTCTCTATTTCTCTCCACTCATTACCCATATTTGAAATTATTGCCTTATTTCTCTCTCCATTCAACCAAAACAAACAAAACTAAACTAGCATACAAACAAGGCAAAACGTGCTAAAATGTGAAATCCCATAAAATCATCCAGTTGATTTTATGAGATTTGACATTTTATAACGGAAAACTCAGCAGGAAAGAATCTTATGAAAAAATAAAATAAATGACGAATTAAAAATTTATATAACAAATTGAACGAAATTTTAAAAAGAGGGCTAAAAATTATAGAAGAAATTTAAAAAGAAAAAGTAATGGACCATACTAGGAAAAAATACGACATAGATAAAAATAAAAAAAAGAGTGATTTTTTATTTTATTTTCTTATTGTTAGTAAATTTTTGTAGTTATTTGTTATTTTTACTATTGTGAAAAAATAAAACAAGAATGTTGACGTAGTGAAATTTTATATAGTTATATTGGTAAATTTTGTACTATTCTTTATTAGTCTCAATGAAAAAATAGAAATGAATAACATTCTGACAATTTTGAGAAAGGAAAATGCTAACCTCTGCTCAAAGAGTGGATGATAATAAGTTAAAAGTGCATGGATAGTTGAGAAAAACATATATTAATATTCGTGACAGGGTATTGATATCTGAGAAATGTGCATTAATATCCAAACTAGTTTATCATTATATACTTATTATCATCCACCTACTGGGTAAAGGTTAGCAAGACCTTTGTGCAAAAATAAACTGGCATGTTTAAATTTCAGTTTCTTTATCTTGTGGAAGTTTTCAACATTCCAAACAAGATTAAAAATAAATATTGGACCAATTTTGGAAAAATGCACTAACAATAAAAAGGTTCAAAAATATAATATTTACAATTTATTTATTTACATAAAAAAAATAAAATAGTTTGTTATGATTGTCATATCCAAACTAGTTTAACGGCTTCATGCGTTGCATGAGTGTGATGCCCGTGTGTATTTTGGTTTACAAACTCTAGAGACTCAAATCCGTAAAGCAACAAATTTCAGGAACTCAAATGCGTAATTTAGCCATACATAGCCAAAATACCAAAAGGGCATAGCATTATGGCATAATTACAAGAAAACCAATGGAGCAATTTCCAATTGGAGGGCAAAATTGGCAACAAGTGGCAATTGACCAAACACCAAAATTGATTGGTCTCTCTTTTATAAGCCTCCATGGATGGATATAAACAAAAATATGAATGTGAGGGAGGGTAACATAGTCTTTTTGCATGTGAAAGTGAAATTTGACTGTAATGTGTGCATCTGCATATAGGAGTAGTTTGCAGAGGTGATAGTCACCTTGTTTTGGATGAGTTTTTGAGAACCAATCTTGAAAATTTAAAATCCGGTGGTTTTCAAAAGTGTGCTTTTCTGCCTTTTTTTTTTAAAACCACACTTGTTAAATGACAAGACAGAAAACCCGTTGGGAAAACCGAACAAGGGAGGATTTTCAAAACCCGATTTGAAAACCCCAAACGAACAAGCCCATAATTTCTAATACCAGAGGGGAGGTCATTGTATTTGTCAGTAACTCGAGATCAGTGTAATTTACTCTTTTAAAAAACCAATTTTTGGAAAGAGAAATACCAAAAGAGAGTTGTTTACGCCCTTTGCAGCCTTGTTGCAGGTCTTGCTCCCCACACACTTTCCATCTCTCTCTCGCTCTCACTCACGCTCCCCCAGCATCTTTCTTCTTTCTCTCTCTACATTTCCTTTTCTGATTCGTATAATCTCTCTCTCTCTCTGTCTCTCTCTCTCTCTCTCTCTCCACAAATCACTCCCTATAAAAGTCATCCAACCCCATTTCTTTATTGTCCTTCCTACCACTAACTATTTTCTCTCTAGATTATTTCTGTTCATTTATTTGAGTCCTCCTCTTGGAGGAGAACAGCTTTTATACTTCTCCCAACAGCTCGCACAGGTACGACTACTGCCTCATCTATTTCTTCATACTCCGTCCAAATTTTTTTTCGACTAGTTTCAGATTTTCCTTGGAATTTCCAAAATTTCCTCACTTTTTTTTTTCAGCCTTGTTTATTTTCCATAAAAATTGAAGGTATCTTTGCCAAAGCTTAAGAATTTTAAAACTTGCGAGTCCTTTTTTTTTGGGGTGGAGAAACCCACTAAAAGAAGTGCTCAATGAAGTCTCCCGTGACTGGGTTTTCGAGTATTTTAATTTTTATCACAGATCTGCATCGTTTATTACCTAGGTCATTTCGAATTTTAGACTCATGCCAAAGGCTGTGTAGGTTCATCTTCCGACGATTTAAAATCGAAAAAGGTGCACCCACTATCAGCCGGCAATCATTTCTCCTTATTATTATTATTATTATTATTATTATTATTATTTACAGCCTCGAATAGATCCCGAGTCTGTAACTGTTCACACCCTGTAGATCTGGTCAAACCGAGTTTACTTTCTTCAATTTAAAATTAAATTCCCGTTTCAATTTGAAATTGATTTTTTTTTTTTTGTGGTGAAATCGAAACAGGCGTTTGTTCGAAGTTAGATCTGAGCGGAAATGAACCATCAGTGTGCCGTCCAACAGCAGAGCACCGCCTTCGCAGCCTGTGAAGAGATGATGAACTCTGTTTACGTTTCGATGTCGTCGAACAGGAGAGAGACTGTGGTTTGTCCCAAACCTCGCCGCCTTGGTCTCCTAAACCACGGCGTTTCCGATCCCATCAGACCCTTGCGATGGCATATTACGTAACTTTTTTTCCTTCTTTTTTTTTTTTCTTGAAAAGATTCCTTTCATCTTGTGTTCTGTTTTTGGGTTGAAATTTTTTAATTTTTCCGACTGTTAAATTGTTTGATTTTTTCAGTCATCAATCAGAGCTGCTGTGTGAATCGAAAGCGGGAACAGATCTCCTGGACATCATCCTCTCAAAGGTATATAGTAATTCAGTATTCTGGTTGCATATTCTTTTTGGGTAATTTTTAGTGACAGATTAAGGCCGTGTTTGAATGTCTGAAAGACTGGATTTTTTCCCCTAATTTGGGTTGACTTCTGTTTGGTTTTTCCCAAGTCCTAAATTTTAAATAAAAGGTTATTCAAACACGAAAAACAATTTCTGTTCACACAGAAAAAAACTTGAAAAATAAATTTTTAGCCTTTTGTTTTAAATTTTTAGTTATTTCACCCCTTTTTGTCATATACTTGTAATTTTTATCGTGCAAAAAAAAAAAAAAAAGATCTATTAGCGTAGCTTACTATAATTATCGAATAAGATCGAGTTTTTTGTAGGCTTGAAAAAGTTTTTAGGTCAATTGTGGCACCAAATTCGTGTCGGTGCAATTTGGATTATGTTCCTGAATTGAACGGTTACAACAATTTCTGTGGCGGTAACCCATTTCTGTTGGCGGACACATATTTATTGAATTGAAATTGGGGTTTTGGTTTTGTATGGTTTTATTACAGGGAGGTTATGGTGCGGAGCAAACAAGTGCACAGGTAGCCTCGTCGCCCCCATTTTTTTGTGGGTCTCCGCCGAGCAGAGTATCTAACCCCCTAATTCAGGACGCGCGATTCGGGGATGAAAAATTCACCCCGGTCTCGCCTCGCTCGATTCCGATTCCTCCATCCGGGTTATCATCGCTCTCACCAACTTCCTCCTCCCGAAAAGGAGGATGCGTGAGGGCGAGTTTTGGGGATAACCCGGCTGTAAGAATCGAGGGGTTCGATTGCCTAGACAGGGATAACAGGCGCAACTGCAGCATCCCTGCCTTGGCATAACGAACCCCAAAAATCGACGCGGAAAAAGTGTATAGACAAAGTGAAGTTGAGGAAAATCTACATGAGGCATCCTATCTTTTGATTGGTAGCTGGAGAAGAGTTTTTGATGATGACGATGATGATGAAATGTTTTGTTGGTGTAAATATTTTGGTAGGGTCTCTGTGTATGTATGTAATGAGTCTGTAAGTAAAGAGTTGTTAACCAAATAAATGGTAAAGAGGGTTAGGTTTTACCAGTATATTTATGTTAAAAGACTAAAAGAGCCCTCTTTTATGATGTAAAGTAGGTGGGAGAGGAGGGGAAATTTCAAAATTCGTTAAGAGCACCATTTTGTTGGGGTCAGAAGAGTCTTTGGGCGCGGCTTTTAAAGTGAATTTGTAAAAAAGCAAGTTGCGTAAAATGAGTCATCTTTGTGTGAATATTATATGATCTTGGTGGATTTGATTCTTATCACCTTGCTGCCTTTATTTGTTTGATTTTGGAGTACTTTTCTTCGACTGGATGGTAAAGTGGTGTGATGATGGTTTTGCTTATTTGCCACGCGATAGCATGGAGTTTGGAATTATTACTGTTTTCTTGTCTGGATGAAATGTAAATATTCCAAGTTTTGCTTTTATTTTAGTCAGACTCAGTTACAGTGCCACGATATTTGCGCAAGGGAATCGGCTATATTTCCATCTTCGGAGGGTCCAGACTATATAATTTGATGATATTTCCTCCGTTCTATTTTGTTTGTCAATTTTTGATAATTGTGTCAGTTTTCGATTGCTTATATTTTTTAATATTGATCTCTAAATATATACAATATGAATCTTGTTTGATAATACACGATTAATTCTATTATATGAAGTTTTTAAAACGGTGAAAAATATTATAGATTGAAAGATATAAACAATTTAAGGTGTAGCAAAAAATAGAATACTTCAATTGACAAACAAATTGGGACGGAGGAATTATATATACTTTTTCAATATAATAGTACTGTAGTGTTTTTTCAAGTTGTTGCAGGGACAACGGTCCCTACTTGCTAGTAGCTCCTCTCTCGCTACATCCTTGTCAGACTACGACCCCTCTTCAATTTTGTGAGGGCATTACGTTGCGATGTCCAACCTAGTTAGTCCTCCAGTTTCTCTCACCTTCTTTGTATCAAAGAACACAAAACAAGTTTACTATAGCATCTCTTTGTATACTTTACTTTTTCTATGACGAGTTTTTATACTCTTTTGGGCGACCCTCTCCTGTTCTACTCTTTTGGGGTTATAAATCTGTTCCTTTCGGGAAAAAAAAAATGCGAAGGTGTGAGCTATATTGGGGACGTGTCAAGACTGTGAGACAATCCGAATTGCGTTATGGCATGTGTGCCTTAATCTTGACTTCTAAAAGTTGCGGTTGCGTTCGGCCTAAAGGGAGGTGAGACCAAATTGTGGTTCAAAAGGTTGCCTACGTGCGAGGGCTTAATAATTTCCTAATCGTATTGGGAAAAAATGAACGAAAGTAAAGGTAATTGAATTTCAATAAATCAGACTAAAGGAATTGATTGGGTTAAAGGGAATGAAAATAAAATTAGGCTAGGCTCTAAACATTTACTCAACGGATTGAGTGAATGATAAAGTGGGTAAACGCTGGATATGTTGGTGTTTGAACCTTTTTCAGTCTTCAAATGAGATCTCTCCCAAATGTGAGTGTTGGCCTTTGGCGCCAATTCCTCTCTTGCCGTGAAGCTGCCAAGTGTCTTGTACATTTCCCAATCCTGCCTTCATGCGACATCGCCATGTGTCGCATGATGTGCATGTAATCTATTCCATTTCCTTAACCCATTCTATCCTCTTGCTAATCAACCATCTCATCAACTTGGAAAAACAAATACAATCCTCTAAAATTGTGAGCCAATGATAAAAACACATTCTAACCAACCATCTCATCTTCAGGCCTGACTGATAAGCTCCATAAACTTCTTCATGAACTTTAGCCATCAATTTCATAGCTTCCTCAAGAGTAGGTCATCTTCCAGGCTTTTTCTTGTATAACTCATCTCCAACGAGAATGTAGTTTAATAGCCCTCCTCCTCATCTTCTAGGCTTCTTTGCCCTACGCTGACATGGATTCTAGTTTGAGAGCGTTGGCGGGCTGCGCCAAGGGTTTCAATAGGTTCGCCGTTGACGGCCTACACGGACTGATCTATTATGTAGCCACCTCAGCTGGTTTTCTCTTCTTCATTCTTTTTTTTACGTAATTAGAGCTGGAATTACCGCGGCTGCTAGCACCAGACTTGCCCTCCAATTAGGGCTGCAAATAAGCCGAGCTGCTCGCGGCTCTGCTTGTTAAGGCTCGACTCGGCTCGTTTAATTATTGAGCCGAGTTCGAGCTCAAGCTCGAGTTTTTGGCTCGTTTATTAAACGAGCCGAGCTCAGCTCGCGAAAGCTCGGCTCACAAAAGCTCGGCTCGTTTAAAGAGGCTCGTTAAGTAAATTAGTCTGGCTTGGCTCGATAAGGGCTCGACTCGTTTACTACCGAGCCGAGCTCAAGTTCGAGTTTTGGGCTCGTTAAGCAAATAAGCCTAGCTTGAACACCACAAAGCTCGGTTCGGCTCGTTTGCAGCCCTACCTCCAATGGATCCTCTTTAAGGGATTTAGATTGTACTCATTCCAATTACCAACTCGAATGAGCCCGGTATTGTTATTTATTGTCACTATCTCCCCGTGTCAGGATTGGGTAACTTGAGCGCTTGCTGCCTTCCTTGGATGTGGTAGCCGTTTCTCAGGCTCCCTCTCCGAAGTCGAACCCTAATTTTCCGTCACCCGTCACCACCATAGTAGGCCACTATCCTACCATCGAAAGTTGATAGGGCAGAAATTTGAATGATGCGTCGCCGGCACGAAGGCCGTGCGATTTGTCGAGTTATCATGGATCATCAGAGCAACGAGCAAAGCCCGCACTGACCTTTTATTTTATAAATGCATCATTTCCAGAAGTTGGAGTTTGTTGCACGTATTAGCTCTAAAATTACTACGGTTATCCGAGTAGCAGATACGATCAAACAAACTATAACTTATTAATGAGTCATTCGCAGTTTCATAGTCTGAATTAGTTCATATTTACACATGCATGGCTTAATCTTTGAGATAAGCATATGACTACTGGCAGGATCAAATGTGTAATTTTCTTGATGCATATGTTGAATAGCAAATGTGTAATTTTCTTGATTACGTGACTCAATTAGATGAATACATATATGACTTTGTAGATTTTTATGTTGTTGTGTATCGGAGGTTGGTAGATTGATTTGGAAATGTAAGTGGATGTTGAATTGAGCTAAAAAAAAACAAACAAAAAAATAAGCCTTTTGTTCCTTTTTGTTGTTTTTTTACTATGTTAAAAGAAAATCCTTGTCTCGAAATGGGATACACCTACGCTCCAATACAGCGAATCTAGCAAATCCAAAGAGATGCCAAATTTCTCCTATGAGGAGTTGAGATATTGGAGAGCAACATAAAATACAAGGAAGGTTTTTCTTTTTCCAATCGGTTAAAAATATGAGGAAGGTTGGTCATAATTGTTCAAGGAATTTGTAATTTCTATTTTCTCTTGCATAAATTTGTTTTGTTCATAATGTTATCAAGATAATTTTCTATGTGCATATGTTACTCGACATGCTCTACAAAATGAATTATTTCGGTCACAATGTTTTGAGCCAATTAAGGGCCCACAATGGCCCAAATTAGACCGGACAAGCTAATAAAATTGGATTGGAGCTTGATACGCGCCTGACACCTGTAATGCCTTATTCGGTATCCAGACAAAAAGAAGATAAGGATAGAAAAATGCGGCTGCAAAACCCACGCTCTTGCTAAACACTGCTCCCTCCGTCCTATTTTGCTTGTGTGTTTTCGATGTTAGTGTTATTTTTCAATTACCTTTGTATTTCAATTTATTATGCTTTTCATGTTTTAGAAACTTTGTAGATTCTCCTAAAAAAGACTTTGTAAAATATTATAAGTGATCGAGAACTATCAAACAAGATTCATATGTTACATTTTTCAATATACATATCAAAAGATATAAATTATCAGAAATTAATACAAACATCGAAAATAAACAAACAAATTAGATAGTAATAGAGCTCACAGAAGATATATTGTTTCATTCCAATGTTCTGCCTTTACAAATCTCCCAGGGGTCAAAATCCTATCCCAGAAACCCACTGTCATCGCACCTCCATTTTGGATCACATTCCAACGGCCTCTTTCGGCCGAACCAGATGAGCCCGACAACTCGTTCGCTACAAATCGCACCAAGCAAATCACTAACCAAACAGAAAACTCCAACCACAGGACTCGAATGCCCAATAATGGACTTCCACGGGCCAACCAACGACTTCTCCAATGCTTGCTTCTAATTAGAACCATAGTCTGACCAAATCACATGTCGAGTTTCGGGATCTACTTCGTGACCACTGAATTGATAACCGAATATCCTTTTAATTATGTCACATCCCTCCTTGCCTACCTTTTTTTGTATTTCGAGTCAATTTTCTTTTGAGAAATAATTTTCACACCCTTCATTTATCCTCAAACACTTTCTTTATTGTCTTTATTTACTTGAAAGTACCAAATTGTTCTTCATATGAAAAAAAGGGACTCATGAGGTGAGGGTAATTTGGTAATTTCAAATTGAGTAAAGACAAAAAGGGAGTGGTTGGGAATAAAAAGGGAGTGTGAAAAGCATCTCCCTCTTCTTTTTAAATCTTTACATCCTATTTCGAAAATTGATATTTTGGGTCTTTTTTGTTGTATGAATTTCTTTTTTTCAACTTTCGTCTATGGAGTATTTCATATTTTCCCGATTCCTATATCCAAGAAAAAAAATACTAATGTAAAAATTTGACCGAACCTAATAAAAAATAAAAGAAAACAACAAAAAGATGAACCTGGGGGCTTTGTTGTCCCTTAAGAATGGCAGGCCTTGCCAACCCATTGAGTCCATCTCGGCAATCAACGGTTTAAATTCGCAGATGCATTATTACGCATTTTGACTGGTAAGAATTCATTAGTAAATTTGAACCGTTGATTGCAGAGAGGGACAACTGAGATCGAAAGTTGGCGGGGCCTGCCTGTTGGGTGCAGACAACCTTCAACAGAGGTTTAGCTCGGGAGTGTAGGGGGCGGAGTCCCCACCGGATCACACACCGAACTGCAGCGAAAACAATGTTTTTGGACTTTGGTGTGTAATTTCGGTCATAGGATCGACCTATTTATATTGCAGTTAGCATGTAATTAGAGTTACGAGTTTTTAGAGAAAAACAAAGATGCGAGAGAAAACGCAGATCTCAGAGAGATTGCGAGAAGACTTGTACTCTTGATTTGCTCTTTTATAGTGGACTGGTGTGGCTCCCGTGATTTTTCCTCGCATTGAGGTTTTCCACGTATATCTTGTGTCTCGTATTTTTTTTCCGTTGTTTCATTATGCACGACTGTTTGCTTGGTTCTTTCTGTGATTTATTATTCTCAAGACCCATAGAGTCGTTTTGGGATTAAACGGTTGTTCGAAAATCCTAACACTGCCGTTCCTAAGAGACAGCAGAGCCCAGGATCCAAAAACATCATTAAAAAGCTAGGTTAAAAGGGGGCAACTGTGACACTGCAGTGCTTCGTGTCCACTTATTTGTTAGCACTGGAAGCCTTAAAAAGGGCACCGTAGTTATCGTTAGGCCTCATACAAGGACAAGGACCTCCCACGTGATAATGAAACTGCCCTCATCACCATTCAAACCCAATTTCCAATTCACCGCCTCAATCCCTTTTAAGTACCGAGTTCCAATCCATCAGCGTAGGAAAAACAGTTGTGTTTGGGTAAAGTTTAGGTAGGGGCTCTTTTTGAGAAAGTAACAATGAAGAGGCAAAAAAAAGTGGCTGGAAATAGACCCGCGATGGCAACGAAGAGAAAAGCAAAAAGAAAGGTGGAGGAGGAGGCAGTGGCGGAGAAAGCAACGGTGGTGGTGGAGGAGAGTGGGGATGAGAGGGAAAATGTGGCCGTGGCCGAGGAGGCAGAGATGTCGACGGATTGGGACGAGGGGCCGCGGTGGTGGAGTGCGGTGGATGAGCAAATGTCATGGGGGTCATTTTGGTGCCCGTCTTGGGACATTGAGTATCTAGGGGAAGCTTATGAAGCCTTGCACAGTGATGTTGTATGGGATTATGATATATGGGATTTGGGAGGCATCAATGAGGTTCCGTGGTAGTTTGTTCGTGAGAGAAAATGACATTTGTTTTCTTCACTTTGGATCTGATTTTTACTTCTGCTCTCAATGCTGCTTCTACCAACTTTTTTTTTTTTGTTTAAAACGACGAGTGAGGTTTTATTTGTCGCAAGATTGGTTTAGGAAAATGCAGAGTTGCTGCTGCTAAAAAGGAGTACTATAATATACTGGAAGTCTGGAACATTGATTTGATATGGAATATCAAGTTCTCTAATTTGAAACTTAAATTTCATACCATGGTTAATTTTTTCTTAAAATAAATATTGTTGGGTTTGCATACATCTGTGTGCGTGTGTGTGCGGGAGTGAGAGCGCGAATGTGAAAGCATCTGGGAATCACATTTCAAACTATTAAAATTCGGGAGTGCGATGATTGAGAGCGCGAACACAGTGCAAGAATTGAGAGAGGAAGTGCACAATATTTTGAAGGATTATGTTACAAAGCTTTGACTATCTCAGATTCTCAATTGTAAATGGGGGCCTCCGGTGAATGGTAGATTTGGAATTTGCAGTTCCATGCAAAGAATGTACGGGTAAGCTAAGCTCGAATACCTTAGGGGGTGTTTTTTTTTTATCAATCTTAGGGGTGTTTAAGAGTCTACTTTTCAAGTTTTCATTTTTAATTTTTTGATTTTTTTGGCTTTTTTGGATTATGATCAGAATGTGTTTTGAGTGGAGAATGTAAAAAGTAGTACCAGAGCTAATTTTGGGTTTTTATTTCTAATGTAAAAAATGGTGAATGAGTTTTGGAGAATGAATTTTGAGAATCTGACGGCCAAACAAGTAAAAGACAGAGGAGAATGGAAAATACAAATATGGAGCGTCCAAACAAGCCCTTAGTCATATTATGAAAAAAATGAACGTAATTTACACGTAGTAAACATAACCAGATGTTCACGTCATATTATGAAAAAAATGAACGTAATTTACACGTAGTAAACATAACCAGATGTTCACCGACATCCTGCTCAATCATCAAACACGTAAACATAACCAAAACTAACTTCATTATATGGTTCTAAGCCTCCAAGACTCCAACTAGCTTCATACTTTAGCTAAAGTAAATCAAATTGTTCAGATATAACCATATCAAAGAAGAAATGGCCCTTCCCCCCCCAAGAGCAAATCCAATGCAGGTTGGATATGAGGTTGCATTGCTAAAATAGAACGAAAATTTACAACTGTTCAATCCAGTGCATAGCTATAATCAGTTGCAAAATGCATAAGTTGCATTTTTGGTTCCAAATATAGAACCACCTTGCCACATCATCAAAATCTCAACTGTCATCTCCACAATACAAACCGGAGAGTACCTGAATATTCCCGGAAGTCGCCGGAAACTGCTCCTATCGCCGGAAAATTGCCGGAGTTGATGCTGGAATATGCTCTCACCATGATAAACTCTGAAATCGACCTCGGTATTCACGTTCAGAACCGGAATCTCTTCATTTATGGCCGATCGGAGTTAGGATTTGGGTGATCGATTTTGAGGGTTTAGGGTTGGCTGATCAATTTTGAGAGAGAGGGAGAGGGGTTTGATCGGACAGAGAGAGAGAGAGAGGATGGAGCCGATCGGAATCCGGAGAGAGAGAGAGAGAGATAGAGACCGATCGGTTCGGCGATGGTGAAGGTGGGGTTTCACCAATAGCTTTAGAGAGATAATAGAGATAAGACAGAGAGAAGTGGGGAAGAGAGAGAGAACGGGCTGTACTCTAATGGGCTTCCCCTTTTATGTAAATTCTCACAAAAAAAATTCCTCTCTATAATTTCGTGGGTGTTTAAGAAGTGTTGAAGCTTTAAATCAAAGTGGAGTGACCCATCAAAATGAAGTAATAAATTCAATCTTTTTTCTTTTAAATTTGTACTAATAATTTTTTTAATAATTTTTTATTTAATAATAAAATTTTCTTATCCAATATACAGATTGATATGGCAAAACAAGTGTATTATGAAGAAACTGGATTGAACGGTGGTTGAAAACGGGGGTTGAGAATGGTGGATTGAAAAATATCCAAAAAATTAGATAGAACGGGGGTTAAAAAATTAGACCACAACGGGGTTGAAAATAACGTAGATAGTTGAATTTGGGTTCAAAGAATAATTAAAAGTGAGGTGGATGGAAAGTTAGTTAAATTTGGAACTCTTTGGTTCTAAAATAGAACCAAACACTGAAGGCTGGGTTCTATTTTAGCACCAAAAAACACTCTTTGGTGCCAAAATATGGCAATGACTGTAGCCATTTTGCAACTAGCATTGGATTTGCTCTAAGGAAATGTTTTATGTGCGCTTCTTTTGATTGAGTTTGAATAAGTGTAACCATCAGTCTTGTGGTTCCAAAGGTGAGGATTGAGGAGTTTTTTTAAGGCGTATTTTGTCTAACAAAGCTGATAAATGTATTTTAAAATCATATCGACCCATAATTGATCAAAGATTTTGACATAATTGATGCCTGATGAGTTCTAAAACATAAACCGTTTTGGGTCACAAACAAGACAAGTAACATTTGTCTAGTCTCTTTAAAGGGCCGAGTTGGTGGGTGTCGGCCTTTTGGTGCTTGGTGAGACGTTGAGGGCTCGGCACCAGGCGTGCCTGACAGCCTGCAGGAAGCATTAATGAGGCCTGTCTATTGCCCAATGTGTTTTACCCACGAAGTGACGTGGTTAACCTGAGAGTATTCCCAAACGAGTTGACTATCTGCGTGACAGGCGTGATGCCAGTCGAATCGCTGGGCTCAAGGGCGGTCGAGGTATAAATGTTTGCCCAGAGCTTTCTGATGATAGGACGTGGGCATCAGGTACGGACGGCGCACGTGCGGTGTCCGAGGGGCGTGGTGGACACGCCCCATCTCACCTATAAATACCCCACTCACCTACCTCATTGGAGGATTTTCTCTCCACATTCAATACCCTCATAACTTCTCTTTCTCTCTCTATAATTTCCGATTCGCTCCATCTTCTCCGGTAGCTTACTTGACCGTTGGAGTGCCTTCCCGGAACTTAAGATAGAAACTTGGATTGATTAAGAATATGTTCTCACACCTCCAAACGTGGGAGGGTGCCATGTATTTATAGAATAATTACATGAGTAACATTTACATGGTACAAGATAAGTATGAAATGGTTATTGGAAGCTATCCTAGAGATAAACAATAAACAAATAACAAATTAATACAAGTGATAAACCAAGTAACAAACTGGTAAAGTGATAAACCGAGTGTTTATCCAATACCGGACAACCACCGTCCGAGCTTGGCACTAACGCGGTTGTTCATGTGTGCAGGTTGTCATCTCCGTTGAGCAGCTAGGGTTCCAGCGAGGTCACATCAGCCCCCATCTCTTTGCAACTACAAGAGCAGTTCAAAGAGGTCTTTCCCGCGAAGCGCCTCCCACACATCCCATGATCGAACTTGAACATAAAAGACTCTACACTAACTATTTTGGCTAAAAAAAGATAAGTAGCTTTTTACTGTTCATTTTTTTTGTCCTTATTCAATTTTTTTTTTTTTTTTTTTAGTTTTGCGTCAAACTTTTGCGACCTATTGATCCGTCTCAACGAGAGGAATCGGAAAAATAAAAAATTAGGCCTTGTGGGATCAATAAAACCCGAAGGTTGAGACATGTACACGGGTTCATCAAGAAAACCATTGAGAAATGCGTTGTTGACGGCCAACTGATGGATAGGCCAACCATGGGAGGTTGCAATGGATAGGACGGTGCGAATTGTTGTAGGTTTAACAACGGGACTAAAGGTTTCGGAGTAGTCAATACCTGGTTGTTGATGAAACCCTTTAGCAACGAGATGGGCTTTGTAGTGCTCAATCGTACCATCGGGTTTCCTTTTGATACGATAAACCCACTTACATCCAACAATATTATGAGCATCAGAAGGAGGGACTAAAGTCCATGTCCCATTGTGAAGAAGAGCTGAAATTTCATTGCTCATTGCACGACGCCATTCAGGAGATTTTGCGGCTGTGGTGTAGGATGTGGGTTCGGAATCGGTAGATGGAGAAGATGGAGCTTGAGTACTGTGGGTGAAAGCTTGTGGGGGTTTGGGGTTCCTTGGCCGAAGAACCATGGGATGTGTATGAGTGGAAGGTTTAGTTGGGGTAGGATTTGATGGAGGGTTGGCATGGGATTGGTTAAGGTCAATAACAAGGTTAATT